>JTDE01001666.1:74677-86655 GCA_014338405.1 Paragonimus skrjabini miyazakii | reverse complement strand
ATAGTGAATAACGGACTATCCACTGGGGAAGAGTTGTCAGTTTTTTGGTCTCATCCACGTGCCATACAAATCTATGAGTATACTTCGAGAAGTGGTTCGAAATACTATGCTAAACAATAATGCCATTAGGGAATTAGTTTAGTGTTGCATCTCGGACAACACATTCTTCAAGAATAGAGCAAAAGTTTGGTTAGTTCCTCAAAACCAAGCGTTAAGGATACGAACATCATTTTCGGTAATGAATTAAAACAGTTCATTTTGTGATTCGAATAAATCTAATAATTTCGTGCAATTACAGAGAAGAGTTAATTGTAATCCTAGTCATCATAGGTACAACGATGTACGGTGAAGTGTCATTGTTGGGTTTTACCAGTATGCTTGAAGTACATGAACGCAAGACATTTGAAAGAAGGTTTTGGTATTAGAGCCTAATATGCACTGAATCCAGACAGAGTATTGTTGTGAGCTGAGAACGCGAGTGGTATAAGAATGTCTCATATAACAAACCAACACAACGGACAGAAGAGTTCATTTGCAAACTGTTAATCCCTAAGCGGTTTAGTCGCAAATGATAAGTTCCTAACAGCTGTATTTCCCTATGACTAATACGATGCCTCAACACATTCTCATGGCTACTCACGAGCAATGACATTTGATCGTTCACCTTCACCACAAGATGTCCATCTAATTCGATCGTGTGAAATGGAGGATGTCTCTAAAAATATAACCTACATTCTTGCGTCCAATCTCCTGCGCCGAGGAGACTGATTTGCACTAACTCGGTTTGCAAAACATTTCGGAAATGAACGATGTGGAGGCACTGACCTTAGTTACGTTACACCATGACCGGAGAAAAGCTTCACTCCTAGTTATCGAAAACATATGAATCCACGTTTCCGTATCACATATGCTAGGCAGTTATGATTGTACGAGCACGCATGACCGCAGTGAACATCCTGTGGGAGTTCGTTCGCTGGTGGTTCTGATCAACGTTATTTTAGCTGCCAATCCAACCGTCCGAGCTTGATCCTTATCAGAAGCATGCTGTTGAACCGTGATAATTGACACATCATCATGGTAAGGATGACGTGCAAGCACACTGGCTTCGTAGTGGACACAACCCATTGGTTTGTGCGCACCTGGGATGGGGATTTGTAAAACCGCATCACACACGTCACCTGTCGGTGGTGATTTTGAAGATAACTGGCCTAGGAAGGTGAGCAAACTCTGTCCGAGGGTCATTCTCACTAGCGTGTAAACAGAGCTGTTAAATAGTTTGATGAATTCACTGCTGTTCAGTAAACTTCAAGATTATACCTGAACAACCAATGGACTCAATCGAGGACACCAAAACCGATGGGGTACACTAAGAGGCAGATGATTATCCATCACCCTCGAAATGTCCTCAGGTGTGCACGAAACAACTTATAAATTTGTCGATGGACTCTGCTTGGAGAATATTAACTTCAAACAGCCCCATCCGATCAAGTAGCATGAGGTACGGTCTCTGAGTAGATGATACGGAACGGCGTAAGCGTACTAGCAGCTGGTATTGGGAAGAATACCTTGGAAAGTTGCTCAGTAGTGTGCTCTTCAATGGTTGTTTCGCTAATTGCCAAATCTGGAAACGTCAACTGGCCTAGAGAGTATCAGTGTAGTTCTAGTTCGATGGCTTAGTTTGTCATTTGGTGATTATCGGGCCTTTTAGGGGGACTTCTATGTGCCGTTTTAGCAATCGGCCGACTAATTGTACACTACATCCACCCCCGTCTTCCGATGTTTTGCATGGATGTGCAGTGCTGTCAGGGAGCATAATCTGTATGCGTTAAGGGCACTGGATGCTCAGTTCTGTAACGTTAGGCGAACAAACTGACCTTACTCAAGATACGTACGGTATCCTATTCGAATGGGGAACACGCCTAGTGACGCTGAGTCAGATTTCGGTTAGATCTCACGCTACAAATAATAGACCAGAAGACCTCTCAGTGCTCTAGTTCACATATTCGGAGGCTGTTTTACCAAAATGTTGGGTTCTCAGACGACCCCAAAAGGATCAACGATGTTACATGGAAAGACGAAACAAGCAGATTTGGTCAGTAGTAGAAACTAATCAAGGAACTCCTGCACTCACAGCGCTCCGATTAAGGAAAACACAAACAGTAGCGCGTGATGCTGGTGCAGTTGACAGTGGCCCAAACCGGAAAAGCAGGATCGAAACACAGGCGTTGGTGAGAAGTGCAAACTGTTTTTTTTCTACTTATAAACTAAATAAACAGCGCTCCCGTGACTAGGCAATCACCTTGTGGTCTCCCCATCAGTAGTTGCACTGAACAGAGCACGAGACGCTCTGTTAACATACAGAATACTTGACCACATTCCAATTACCCCAGCAATCGGTCGCGAAATTACAGATTCGTCATGTACACGACGACGGACAGCCATGTCGCACACAATTAGCTCACTAGAAAGCGTAACCTGCAGGGGCAACGGTAATCAAATGCCAAAAGCCTACATGCATCTTCGATTCGCTTGAACTAGGTCTCCGATCTGTAGTAGGGTGCGCGTGCACAGTAGACGCTTTTTACAATACGGGAATATGCTGATTGTCGATCGGTGCTGCGCATGTCCGTGCTCACGATGAGATGGACACTCCACTAATACTATGTGTGAGACTGTTAGCACAGTCTCTTTTAGCTGGACTTAATGGGAATCAATGACAGATAATGCACCGAAAGACATCTATCTATTCGGTCAGACATTTTGGAACATACAGTGACAAGTGGACTGCTCGCTTTAGAAACTAGACTTCAGATCACTTATCGCCGTTGGACTTCACTTTCCGTAATTGACGCTGTGTATGTGTGTAGATACAAGGATGAAAACGCACAAATCATACCGGCCGAGTAAATTTCTACGGGTAAGACGAAGCAAGGTAAGTTGGCACATTCGTAGTCATTTTCTGGTAGCGATAAAAACGACAAATATCTCAATAAACCAGCCATCAAGAAACAGAGTCTTTTAAGAATGAGTAACAAACAAACGGAGAGATGGGGGAAGCTCCGCATCCTCAAAGCCGTCAGGCAGTGGGAAAGGCCGACGGGCGCTTCGAAGCTGACTTTCGCGTCGTTTACGGACGATGTTTTCCAATTGTTTCACCTGAATTGTTATGTTCTCATCAGACACCAAATAGGTCAAGTAAGATGTGGATTCAAGCTGTTCTTCTGAAGAGTTGTGAAATACTGTGAAAGACTTTCTCGACTCACTTGCAAGTTCCTCTAAACGACGCATCATGTCGGGTGTCTGATGAGAGAACCTACAAAGCAATCCGTAGCTGCATTCGCCTGAAAATGTTAGGAGAGCAAATAATACAGTTACGAACCAGTTCTAAGAAATGTGGTGCATGATTTCTTGGCCCTTTCAATGGCTAGTCTCTGGGGTGGATCTATTTAAGATTATTAGAAAAATGTACCTGCGTCCAATACATACCCAAATATTGCTCATAATGAAGTTTACGCAACTGCTGATGTTGTATTCCATTTAGATGTGTCCTCCGATTAACTGGATTGTTAGGAAAAGATTTATCGCAGTAATCGCAATAGAAGCGTCTGCCCATTGCTGAAATACAGAACACGATTTCATAACCCAAAATCTACTGACGTGTGGCGACTGACAACTGGGAATTGCAAAAACCGAAATGCCCTTGTCTGAACAGAATGAAAAAAACAAACCCTTTAGTACAAGTATTCAGAGGCTTCACCTATACAACTGCTTTATTGTCATTGTGTACAACGAGCAGACGCGAAACCCAAAAAGACTCACACGTCCCCGCGGAGTAAATTGTGTGTGCGTGTTCAAGAATCAAGCGTGTGGACAGAGAAAGAAAATTACAAGAGTCGAAACGGGGGAAAGCAGGGAACACGGAGTGTGTTTTTTCATCAACAAGCTGATTTGCCTGGCAACCTGTACACTGATGGAGTTGGCTTAGGATGGAACAGCTACTGAACATGAAAGAAATAAGTCTGAAACTTGGCAGTAGGTAGATAGATGCAGGAGTGGGAAGACCAACGAGTCCACAATCAGGTCAATCTACGACAAGTTACACCAGGAATGGACAAGGCGATCGGCTGCCAGGTATTGGGAGTAGTGACCGGGACTAAGAATGTTAACTGCTTTTGACGGCGTTCGAATAAGAGGTCGGTCTGTAGAAAGAAAGAACATTTTGGGTTAGTGCTAAACATACGAACATCACAATGAAAGACCCGTAAACGATTATGTATTGCTAAATAAGAAAATGGTCAGGGGGTATTTGCATCGCTTAGCCAGCGCAAAATAAGGATGAAAGGTACCCGGAGCTTGCCACAGTTTTATTTGTGTACACTAGCTTCCCAATGTTGATTGTTCAATTGACGTTTTTTTTGCATGGTGGTGATCCTTTGACATGCTGATTATACAGAAGCTAACACATCCCATCCCGGACGCCACTCACTGGTGGACACAAAAAGGATCATACCGTTAGTGAGTTGTTCTTGCAAATTAGTAACGAGCTGGTCTACCTTCTGCAAGGATTGCTGCACTCACATTTCTGTACGTTACTGATGAACCCTACACTTGTCCTGGTGCCAATCTCTTAAAAGTTCCATGTGAAAACGTCGGTGGTTCCATAGTCGTTTGAATCAATTAATCAAGGTGATCCCAAAAGACTATCAAGTGAACAAACAGACAAAAATAAACATGAAGCGACTCGAACGTTCGTACGAGTCTGCAACGGTACAGAAGTGAATAGTCATCTTAAAATACTCAGTCAATCTGGTCGAACGGCATTGAAAGCAAATATGCTTGCAATAAGCTCATGTGTCCTGAAACATTTGCGACGTCGTCAAGGTCACACCCCCTGGTTGGTCAAAAAGAGGCTTATACACGGAACTCGGTAGAATTGTGCAGTGTCGGGTGAACGAATGAAGGTCATGCTTAGAGCCGGATGGTAGCTGGTGACTCAACGGACGACCAAAATCAGTCATGCTTATCTTGTCCACTTATGTGTATATTTGTAAGAGGGAAACTGGCAAATGAACACATCTTGAGCGAGGCCGAAGTATTCGAAAACTGCGAGAAGCTGGCTTTTTAAGTAACCGACCATCGTGGGAATTACCTAGGAAGACGCAATCACCTGCGACAGGTTGTCTCGGTCCGAGGAAATAAGTCTAAAATTCTATCACTGGGGTTATGGAAGCACGAAAACCGTAACTGCTTGGATTGGACGGATGGCCAAAGTACTGATTCGAGTGAGGCTGTTGTCGCAACACAGTAAAAAAAAGTAATATTCTTCCTTTATTCATTCGACCATTCATCGGATATCACCACAGACTATCATACGTTGGCTGGCTGTCACGTTTGTACGGAAGGCGCATTGCCTGATGCATCAAGCACAAGTCAACTATAAACGTTCTATTAAAGGTGCAATGCTGTTCAGTATATCCGGAAGCGTTTCGCAGCATCTACGGATGATTGCAAATACTTGAGAAACCTGAATCCCTTTCAGCTGCGTAAGCATCAGTTAGGACATGTTGCGGAGATTTTTCTATAATGGAAACGCGCCCTTTGCAAGAACAGTGTGAGCTGATCAATTCGTTTGTCGCCTAACAAAATTTGAAACGAACAACCGCAAAGGTCTGACGTGTGTTAACTGGTTTATTCACCCTACGTCTGACTTCGTCCTGGCTGGACTCAGTAGATCAGAACGAGATCTGTCAACGGTCTTTCATTATGAGTACTACGTTAAGATGAATCACCTGTGCAGGATGACCGCTAGGAGAAGAACAGAGCAGTGCTACATATCAAAGCTTGCAAGACATTTTGGATAGGATAAATCAAATCAAAATTATTACATGAGAAGGAACATTTGATTCATCACTGTGAAAGATATAGTGCTCAATGGTTGACTGTACAAGGAAAGTGAGCAGCAAACATGCAAGGGGACGTTCGAACTCCAATTATACCGGACGTTCCAGATAGCATTTAGCTCACCCGTGAATGGAAATAAATATGCCGTAATGTAAGGCTCAAAACCTGTTGCAACCATACAATAGCTGAGATCGAAAGGACAATAACTAGAGAATACTAACCCTGGTTTCGACTCCTCAGTTTCGCGAACAGGGCTTGCTTCACGTGGACGGCCTGTTCCGAAAATGGCTTTACTACGTTCAGAAAGTTGACGATCATCATGTTCGCCAATCGGAGCGGTTCGCGGCTTCAATTTTAATCTTGGCCTATCTTCGTGAGAGCTGTTGCTGTTAGCGTCGCTTGTATCTGCTAGATTCGGACGATCATTATCGGCTGGTTCATGCTGGAGGCCTGGTGGGTGATAGCTTTGTCTTTGACCAAATCCGCCGCGTCCACCGCCGCCACCGCCGCCGCGAGGTCCTCCACCCACAATAACAACAGAAAAAACACCACATGAACGCAGCCAATCATTATTCACGAGTGCAGACAAGGGCTAATAAATTAACGACGAAAACGTCGTTAATTTAAATGAGTGTGCTTGGAAGATTTGGGTGATAAACGAAGGGAACGGGTTTTAGAACAAAACCGCGGGTGAGAAGTCATTTAATTTTACGCGCTAGAATCGGTGAACAAAGTGAAAATATGACGGCTTGTGTGGTCGATTTAGTGGTTATCACAAAAGTCAGAATGGAAGTGGCCAAAAGTAAAAATCCAGACCAGTACCACTCGTTGCATTTCGTCTACGAATCGCCCTCACATTTGGGCTGGTTTCAGCCACCAGCAAATCAAAACAGAGTGCCATAAATGTGTACATTTACACACATTTCGGCAGCTAAAAGCCGGATTTCAAGCAACTATCACTTGAACTACCGTTCGTCCCGACAGTAAACAGCGATTAAGGAAGCTGAGAAATGATGAAAAAAAACTTCCTAAGAAATTGAGCATGTGTCGATTTAAGGACGTCATTGACTAATCCGTTAATGCGTATAGGAGACGAAAGAGTTGACCGCTTAGTTACTACCATGTCCACAATGGAAGTTAAACAGACACTGGAGTATAGTGTGCACATAGCACGGATAAGGCATGCGAACCACAAATCAATTCGAATCCAGCCGAGTTCCCTCGACTATCGCGAATGCAATTAAAACACTAGCCGACACCCATACGAGTAAGGTGTGTCGCATAGAAAGGAAGCCACAACAGTTGCCAACCTGGCAGAGAACATACTCAAAACATATGCATTAGAATGACGATAGCGTACACGAGACTGCTGGTAGCCTCATTAAAAATCCGCCGGAACACGTGATTTATCCAACTACTGCAGAACGTGCACTGCGATCACGTAGGTTAACAGTTGAGAATTCAGTTGTACGAAGTGTGCAACCGCCGAAGCCACTGTTGTCATAAGTGATGCAGGTTACTTGGAAGAGCGGTGATCGAACACAGAACACTTACTTGTATCTTCTTCGTGGATGACTTCGGCGACAGAACACGATCAAGCGCACACGTATGTTGCACATCAAACCTCAAACAGACAATCAGGCGTTCTGCTGATTGCAAGGATGGTGCACTTTTCGAGGACTCCGATATCAGAATAGCCGTTTAATGAAATGAACATATCAAAATGAATCCTGTCTTGGAGGATACAAAGCGCACTTCATACAGACTAACTACCTCGCTTGAACAACAGAACGAATTTCTGTTTGGCATAAAACTCATGTCGGCTAAAATGTGGACAAATGTGTTGCCTTTTGAGTGTGCGTCGACGGATGAGACGACGAAATACGCGCAACACGAGAGAAGATTTGTTGAAATTCAATTAGAGATTAGATTTACATTGGGTTGGAACTCATTTGTAACTATGAGATCCAGCGTAGTTGAAAACCAAACAACTGCTGAAGCATAGCGGTCTAATGTGAGTTTGCCTGAGCGATTATGCTGTGATTGGAGATGGGATGCACGTTGACTTTTACGACACACGGCTATCGAATACACCTGCATTTATTGATTGGCTCCATTACATTGGTCACCATGAGAATGCCAATCAATAGAATGCAGAAAACGGGAGAGATGAAGTTGTTTAAGGCATCACACTTAATAGGATACAACGGTGTGTTGCAGTCAATGGCGTACCTGTATCCATACTATTTCTAGTTATTCCGGTTAATCTTTGTTTAATAATTTTCAACCTTCTTAGTAACGTTTTCTTCTAGGATATTGCATATCATTGTTGAGATGAGCGGCGGCCCAAGCCACAGCACCTTTTGACCAGGCTCATAACTGCTATAATAATAATAATAATAATAATAATAATAATAATAATAATAATAATAATAATAATAATGACAAACGAGCAGAAAGGAATTGAAAGCTGTTAGAGGGCAAGTAAAGATAGCTTAGAGCCAATGTGCGGGCACTTGCTTTTTGTCGCAGCTGCGCGATAAAACGGCTCAGAACAGATTGCACGGTGATTCACAAGTGGCTTCCACGATAAAACAGTTCCGTACTGATCGCAAATATAATTAAATGAAAGGTGATTGAGTAGTTTGCACACAGGCGAATTTGCTAACCAGTGAAATTAGGGGTTAGAGAAACATTCAGGTATCGCATGTCACAAGAAGGTCTAATGATTACATCAGCACGTGCTTCGTAACGGCGCCAACACAGTCTCTTGATTTATCAAGATAGTCCGGGTCATGTGGCATTGTATAATAAGGTGAGTATTAACAACACGAGTGTTTTTATCAGGAGGAGCGTACCGTCCGTTGAAAAATTGCAAATATGGTACAGCGACAACACCCTATCCAATAAACATTTCCACGTGCTTTCTGCATTAGGTGTCACCTTTAAAGAAACAAACCTCACAGAGTCTTATAATAAACATCTTTAGTGGGATTGAAATGAGCCCAGCAGACCAAGCTTGTTAAACCCAACCCAGCTTGGTTACGCACTGATCGCGAGGAGCACCAGTCAGATGCGTAACACCATCTGCGAATAACTCTCACACATCGTTCTGACAAGCTACAACGTGATCAGAAGCAGTAACTCGATCTAAGTTTCGTTCAGCTGATCTCCACTCTTCCTCTACAGGTTGGTCTAGTAGTGACTAGTAATAAGGAAGTAAAAACCATGTGAACATAAGCAGGAAACACCTGACAGTGGTGAAGTCATGTGTACGGTGGGGAGTTCGTTTTGAGACATCATAACTCCTTGCATCCAAACCTCGTTCAGTGACCTCATTCAGAATGACCGACTAAACTAAGCAAACCCATGAGAAAAACTAAGGAGACACCCTATGTATTGCGCCGTTTGCTGAGCTTGGCAGCTAGACCGCAAACGTTACACCATCAGACGAAGTGAAATCATCGGCGCGTAGAGGTACACACATGCGTATACGTTCAAAACAATACACAGGGATGTTACGTCGTTCACTGATAAAAAGTTTACGATGAAGTACGAAGCCCGGAAGACAACCGAATACTTAAGTCATCCATCCGATCAATCGAATACTGCATTATTTTCAGGGATCAGGGAAGCAGCTCACGTTTAGCGCCTATTAACAGCAATTCCATATACAAAAGGCAGACGCTAGTGCGACCACCGTTGACGAATCAATCTTGTGTGTGTGTCACGGCTAACATCCTCTTTGGAGTGGCACTACGCCGGTTTAGTAAACTCATAAACACATTGAGAACAGAGGTAAACTCGCACTGGCCGCGGGTGTACTAGCCACGTTTCCATTCAATGAAAAACAATAAAATAACGACGAATGGGAACGTCGGTGGTTGTGGCATAACTAAAATCAGAGAACTACTTCTAATTTTATAGCCTGAAACCTTCTTCTGGGTCAATTTTATCCGCGGTAAACACCCCAAAAATGTCGACCTGACACGAACGGTATCTATAAAATGTTCGTAACACTTTTGACTTTGAAGCCGGGATAAACTTGAACGTTAAAGCAACTCCCCTGTCTAATACAGTGTATCAATCAATAAGCGCCTTTGAAAACAATGGGTTCAATCAACGACGTTTCTAGGTTAAAACTGCAGTCGAAAATCGCGCAAAGTTACGAGTCTTCTTTATCAATCGATAAAGTGGAACACTGCTACACTGGAAAACAACGTAAATCTCATTGGGTAAAATGAAAAAAACACGTGACCACAACTGACAGCCGCGGTAAGTCACATAGAATTAATGAAGGAAAAAAAGAACACGTGGGGTCCCCACCTTTACCACGTGACTAACTCTGTATGAAGTAGGCAAAACTAGTCCTCATGCATACTTATCGTGACAGGGTCTAGCCGTATATTACGTAGTTAACACGCGACGACCACATAGAATGGCGCATGTGCCACAAAAAAAGAGGAAAAAAAGGTAATGCTTAAGGTATAGAAGGGGGGAGAAATAAGAGGGACAAAGGGAAAAAAAATTACAACGATGCACACAAAGACTCGCAACACGAGCGGCATTGACGTCTGTTCTTCGTTATGTAAGATAGCATTCTCGGTGTTAATTGTTTTCTAGACCCCAGCCAAGAAACCGGAAGCGTCCTGGCTTCACAGTAAGTGCCTTCATACCCCAAACTCAAGTCGTGCGTTAACCACCGGACTACTGCCTTACTCCTCCTGACAAACAAGGCACAATGGGATAGGTGGTGAGCTGGCATCTGTAAAATGTGGCCAAGCCAACGAAGCCTGTGAACTATCAGTGTGCTCAAGGGTCAACAGAGTCCAAGCGTTCCGAAGACACGTCGGAGAACATCGTCGTTGGTGACACAGTGTTTCCATCACACGCCGCTAATGCTTCGGAAATATCGAGGGTCAAAAACGGATATTCAATGAACTTGTTCCAAACTGACTAACCTCGACGACTTGTGTGGCAAGACAATCACTCAACACGAACAATGTGGCCAAGCTAGCCCAGCCGACAGATAACTGTAATATCTGCTTATCCATTTGTTATAATTTAACCTGAAGAGTAACAGCCCCGTTGCCTCATCAACAGCGAGTAGTATCAGATTAAGAAACCAACAACAGTCTTAGGTAAAGAAATAATCATTGGGTAGACTCTCACTACAGAGGAGGATGAAAACGTCGCGAAACCTTCTCGAATCATTGCGTGATGTTGTAAAATTATCTGTTTAATTCCATCGGTTCGGAACGATTGTTTGTCACAAAGGTAGCACCACAAAAACCGAAAGAGTTTCAGTGGTCCGAACTTTGCGTTGACAAAGCCAAACGGACTCAAATGAAATAGTTTAGGATGAAACCAGCGAACTGAAAAAAAAGGAATACGTCGCGAGCGCTTCAGAAATCACAAAATGCTGCAAAAAACGTAACAGCATGATTGATGAAGTGATAAAGTTGCTTTAGCTAAATGTAGCTCACTGAATCGTCCGCCACCGCCCATACTGGGGCGACCACGCGAAGACCAAATATCTTGATTTCCACGTGGTTGATTGAATCCACCTCGACCGAAACCGTTTCCAACGCCACGACCCGGTCCACCACGGGGTGCGCCACCTGAAAAAGAAATGTCGTGGAGGCAAATCATACTTCATGAGTAGGTGTTGATAAACAAAAACAGTATTTATGAGTTGCAACCTCCGGTTCAATCCATAGAATAAATTCAGCGAAACCCAGTAATGAGAAACAAAATACAATCAACAGGAAATCCAGTCGGCCCGGCATTGCATCAAGTAGTTGCGCAACTATGTCACTATCTTTAGCAAGCCGTTGTGCTTGCGTGAAGCCCGGTTTCTGAAATCTCATGTACAAATATAGATCGCGGAAAGTACGCAAAACACAAATGTTTAAAAAATAAGAACACCCATCACCAAGATATCTTGTGTGAGAAACCACCAGTGGTACCATTGTAACCCCTGTTGAAGTTAAGTAATAAAAAGGCATAAAGAGTGCACAAAACGAAATACACATGGTTACCTCAATCATAGGAAGTTACTGCCCGAAAGGAATGAG
>JTDE01001666.1:58680-71787 GCA_014338405.1 Paragonimus skrjabini miyazakii | reverse complement strand
CACATCACACGTGCAAAGTAGTTTACGTTCGTGATTGTGCATTTTCCCATACCTTGCGCAAAATATCCAGAAATAAACAACCTCCTAGACCCAGTATCTGTGGTTACTACAATATCATCCAGTTATCTGGATGTTTGACCTGGTCGGTCACCTCCGGATGAGAAACGGCCGGAGCATATTTAGTGTCATGGCACAAAACATTGACAACTGTGAAGTACTACTCTAACTATGCGCACCTCACGGTCTCTACATCTCAAGTATCGCATTTCGACGTTTGAAGAGGTATTGTATCACACAGAAACAGTCAAGCATAAGTGTGAACCACTAATGTATTGCTGTCTATGAGGATGATGATGCTCTTGAAACTATACTGTATCCAGCAGAGCAACCTTAAATCCATTACAGATCGACGACTTATTAACTCTATGTATGATCAACGACAGAAGGGAAAACACAGTAAGGAGCTTCAAATAAAAGATGAAACTGTCTGTTGCCTGCGGATGAATAATCAAGCAGCCGATGTATTACACTGAAGTCAGTGTACTACTGCACCAAGCTACATCGATGTGAGGAAACTGTACATCCATGTCAACTAAGTGTCGAAAACATGGCGCATTTCGTTTGTTCGAAGCATCCATTTCCTTTTGGAAGAAACGAGACAAACCCAGAACCATAAAATTGCCAAACGATCATACCAGCTGAAAAGCTTCCGAAGATCGCCATCATCGGCTTCCTGACGAATACCCCAGTTTTCCACAAGTATTCGCATGTCAAGATATGTACCGCCACTGTAATAAATTATTTCAGCAGTCGCGTTCATTTTTAAGCATATCCTCGTACAGCCCTTCGGCTGATGCACAGCTTTTACACTTGACGAGTTTCCCCACCGCACCTGCTGAACTATGGCCAACAGTCCGTGGGTCACATCAGACGCTTGAATTCTACTTTACGAGGGGCAGCCACTGAAGTTGAAAGGTTAATACCTCAGTAAATGGGAAATGGTGCCTCAAAACGTCCTGCAGTTTGCACGGCAACAAACGGTACTCCTCATAAAGAAGCATTTGGTTAAAACTTAAGGTTCGCACCTGGTAGCTCTTTACCAGGCTGATCGACACCTTCTACTCGGGTTCTTAAGAAATTAATCGGACAGTTAAATACGATCCCTTGGTGGATAAAGTTGGCCCAATACAGTGTAGCTTAGATTCCAGCGAAAAGAAAACTCTCAGAAAAGAAAAAAGCAGTGCCAAACGATTATTCAGTCCCGGATGTCAATTAATTAGATAATGTCACATCCTGAAAACTTGATTGAAGTTTTACACTTGCCAAGGCTGGAATCACATCGTCAACTGCAGATGTTGGAGCACCAGCTACTGTAACTCACTCACAGAACCAGTCGGACAAACGTGGTGAGTCGAAGTCTCGTTAGACAACGGAAAACCCCAATTACACACTCCACGAAACAGAGGAGCCTGAAGGCTGTCACATTCCACTGATGGCCTCTGTTGAAGTAGTTCTCACGCCTAACCAATACTCAAACGTTTGTATACACTGAATTTAAAGAAGTTGCAAGCACTGACGCCGAATACTTCGTACACTTGTGATTCACACATCCTGTTTCAACAACAATCTACCGAACAGCAACGACGATGGGGAAGAATGTCATCATCATTATAGACAGCAATATATCAGTGGTTCACACTGATGCTTAACTTTCGCACAACCACGAAAGGAAGAAAAAAGCAAACCCTGTAACGAAAGGGAAGAGAGAGAGAGAGAAAGGAAGGAGACCTAACTAATAAAAATAGCTTCGTCTATATTCAAACATACAACATCAAGGTGCCTACACCTGGCAAACAAACAACCGAGCTGTAAGCGAAAGTAAGACGTCATCAACAAGACAGCTTCCTTACGGTTTTCATTGACTCGCGTCATTAAATGCACTCACTTCACAAACAACTCGGCCAAACAACGACAACATTCACGCCACTGAGCTTGGTTAGTCGCCATCTCATATAAGTGTAACCAACTGCTAATTTCTTTTCACTCCCAAAACGTTTTCTCCATTAAAACCACATTTGGTTAAAAGCAGTAAAGCTTAGTCAGCTGATTTCAACACCCAATGTCAGATTTACTACTGCAATTCACAGCTTGACACGGGAGACGAAAAATCTATGCATACATTTTCATCTTCCAGCCGAACACGCGGACTGCCGCTGATCCTTACAGCAGTCAGCGAAATAACGAGTTAACAAACAAATACAAACACGAACAAATCGATAGAAAGACAAACGAAGCAGTGGAAATCCATAAACAGTTAACATTCAATTACATACGCACTCACACACAGTATGCAGCACAAAACAGTGTTCGTCAGATGCGGACGACCGTGCTGTTCACAACCCGGCAGGCGGTACTTTCTAACCTTGTTCAGTGAGTAGTGAGACGTTAACAGTTAGCGAATACGTCTTTAAATGGCTGCGTCGTGGTTTCTTCCAGCTGTCAGCAGCCGCGCTGAGCGCGAAACGCTCCATCAGCACAGAGTACATGACTGAACCAGATTAGATTCTGTACTTCAAGTACCTTCATAATCCACCACCAACTTTGAGATTTGACCGATAAGGGTCAACGGACTGTCGCGTCGCTCACATAAGCGCCTGTATATACTCAGATGGCGAAGAAGACAGGGCCTGGAAAAGGACAACTTAATCGCATTTTCCGTGTTAGTGGGCTGAGCCATGAAACCATGGAGTAAGATCAAAGGTTCATACCCAATGCCTTATAATGGATAATCAGATGACTTTGAAGCGTCACAAACGACGAGAAATTTCGAATGCACCACACGGACGCCTCGTCACCAATGCTTTAGGCTGATAAGGTTGCACGATACATGTATGTAAACGAGCAAATCGAACACCACCTTCCCCAGCGAAAATACAGCCAGGACCAATCCAAACAAGGCCAGTCACTAATGTAATGTTGCCGATGATGATTATGACAACACTGCATATACAAGGTGCATCCCACAGATACCAACCCCATCATTCAAACAGTTCAACGCAGTCTGCCAGCTGTCATTCGCATGCTCAATACTGGCCGGTTTACTACCTGGAAGAAAGCCTACTCGAATTGCTACCTACGAACCTTCAGGTAACATGGGATAAATCGGACATCACTTGGAACAGAGAACACTTGAAATAGTTGCCCAGAAATTCAGACACTTCATCTAAGGCAGACAACAAATTGGCACGTGGACCACCACGGTAAGAATTCACTTTAGAACCCATAAGACAACGGAATTAAAGACAGCAACTGTCCAGAAAAGCCATGCGTGTTGATTGGGGAATAGACTGCTAATATGCCGGTGTCTGTAGCAAAGTGAAAATATGATCGATACATTAGAAACCATATCGGATCCCCAACGATTCCATCGTACTTAGTTTGCTACCTGAGAACTCGACAAACTAAGGTTCGTGAGTGCACTGGTTGGTACTCACATTAGGTTTTTGCACCTTTTTACGGACGACAGTCAGTGTCGATAAGCTAAATCAGGGGAAACGAAGGGATAAGGTCATCTCACCCTCATCCGCAAACAGACAGACTCGGAGGTTTTTTACTTTTCATTAAATTCAATTTGAAAGCCATCTCGGTTTTCGCCAGAGGATTGTCGGGAATGTCAGCTAAATATACAACCTCCGTCATTTACAGTAGAACGAACTGGTTTAAGTCAGCTGAACAGCTCTCCAAAATGCTCATCCTAACCATAAATTCGTCAGTCATCATGTATACACAGTATCGTTAAGGTCATGTCGCTGGCAAGCGTCACAACGAAGAAAAGAAATTAGCACCCGAGTATTACTTGATAAAATTCGTTCCGTTTTTTTGTACGTTGTTATGAGAGATAAATCGTACGATTCTAAAGCAGTTCACGATGGGCGTAGCCAAATTCGCTGTCAGGAGGAGTGGTCGGTATCTCCTCATGAACTTAATCAAATCTACAAAAGTTCACCTCTCGTGTTTACGACATTTTGAGCAGAATCAACTAACAGAACCAGATCACCACTGCAGTCAGGTAAAAGCTGTTGCAAATACACGATTTATTCTCACAGGTGTACGTGCATGTAACATATAGGACCTTTAAATTTAGTCACATTCTAAGAACCAAGGAAATGAATAAGGAATATAACGATGGGGAAAGCAAACAGCGATAATATGGGGCGACACCAACGATAGGAAAAATAAAAACCAATAAATGTACAGTTACGTAGAGTAAGAGAGCTGAACAGATCAACGGAGTTTAAAACATAAAGGGTCGATCATCAATCGAGATTCTTTTAGAAGTGTACACGGTTTGCCACAACCCCTTGATTGCAATGCTTACCCAAATGGACCACTATGCAACAGTAAAAACTGACCTTAATCAATGCAGCCGTTCTCTTTCTCTAGTTTCGCCTAACGACCCCGAAAGTGCTTATTCGAGCCTACCCTGAATAAGTGACTCCCACAACCCCCATGGATACTCTTTAGGATAATGAAGGCTTCCTTTAGACATTTCCAACCAGTCAGAGTTCAGTCTCATCTCTTGCGGTTGACCACCTATATCTCCTGAGCATTCTAGAGACCCTTCTTTGTACATTCTCCATTGAGTACTCGTCAAGCTACTGATTGACCTGAAGTACACATTACGCATGTACACAATACTCTATACTGGGCCTCACGTGCGGCTCAAAGGGTAACAAAACTTCTATCATTCGCGAGAAAACTACTTTGTGCAGCATGAATAACGCCCCATTTGTCTTTTACACAATGTCAAGACATAGCCCAGCCATCACAGTCAGTTGATATAGGAACCTCAGCGCTACCAGATTCCAGGGGTTCACTACTTAATACACCTCTGTGTTAAGCAAACGAATCGTCCGTCAAGAAATCCATACAACACGTTAGTAGCCTTAACATGAAGGTTAAACGATCAGTGTTTAACTAGGAGTAGCCAAAGACCTACCTGAAGTCCACGTTGCAAACTTGAACGTTCCTCTCTGTTCAATTCAATGTGATATGTCACAACGAGATTGGACCTTGACGTAGTCTGATGGCTTGCGCATCTCGATGACCTATTGGGCTAAACTGGACGATGTGGCCACTACACCGATAGGGTCACTCATGCCAGGCAGGCCGACAGGTAGAGGTCTGACAAACCAGGCTTCTGGTCCCCCAGGTTGGGGGTTGGAAGAAAGTTGGCATCTTTTTCCAAAGTGTATCAGATCTAGTACACTGTCATTCACCCGCTGTTTTGCGGTACAGGTTTTTGAGCCAAAGGCTTTGGTTGAGAGCCCTAATCGTTCTCCTGTCTAGGTCTGGGCATCGTGGCAGTATCTCAGTCCACAAACAACCATGAATAATCACAATACCAACAATCCTGTACTGCATCAGCCGTCTCGTAGAATAAACTGGGTCGCCCTATCTGCTGCATACAGCATGGTGGATAGGCGAAAACATGCTACTGCTGACCCCTCCCGATCACCATTTTTGATAATTACCCTACAGGTCCCACAACAAGTGTAGCTAACCGTGGTAACACTGAGCTGGTAAGTTCCATCTCTTGCCATTCAGCTTCACGCCTCCCTCGCCCCTTGCTTAGACCTAGATTGCGAATCAATATAGGTGCTTTCAACGTTCGCACGCCAAACAGACAGGCCAGCAGGTCGCTCTCGTACGAACGTCAGACTCGTTGAATGTCGATGTCTGCTGTATCTCGAAAACTAGAATCCAGGACAGTAATCAATGTATGGAACAAACAACATTCGCATTGTCTGCCCGATACTGGTTATACACTTCGGGTGACTCCACGGCTGCTGCTACAAGTCAGGATGGAGTAGGTATAATCCTCAGCACGACGGCCGCATTAACAGAATGGATTCCTGCTAACAGTAGATTTTGTGCCGTCCGCTCGGCAAGTTCTATTAAGGTCAGATATAGACGCAAGACTTTCAGAAATGTATTCATTTTGTATGCTTATACTCCAACTGACTGTAATGGCATCGGCGTCAAGGATGCGTTTTACTCAGATCTGACCGCTCTCCTTCGGTCGGCACGTGGCTCTCACACAGTCATTCTGGCCAGAGATATGAACACCCAGGTCGGCCGCCTTGGTGCGGCCGAATCTCATCTAGATGGTAGATTTGCCACAGCGTCACATCGTTCAGATAATGGCCAGCGACTGTTACAGCTGTGCGCCAAACATAAGCCAGTTTTAGCCACTACTGCCTTCAGACATCTTGCACGTCACTGTTATTCTTGGTAGTCCTCTGAATCAGGCCTGGTCTCAGATAGACTACATAGTCGTTAGTTATAGGTGGCGTGATTCCAGTCAAGACTGCCGTTCTTACTGGAGCACGTGCTTGGATTCAGATCATGCGATGGTACGTTGTCGTTTTGTTCTTACGTTTGCTGGGCGGCTACCCTACCAACAGCAACGATTAGCTGTTGAGAAACTGGCTTTACCGTCAATGAAGCATAAGTATCGAACCAGCTTAGAAAGCTGCCTTAATGGTACTCACTCCGGAGATCATAATGGCTGCTGGACTCAAATCTCCCGGGCCATTCGGAAAGCAGGTACTGCAGCATGCGGTACAGAGGTACATGGGCTAAACAAACATTGGATTTCAGAGAAATACCTGGAATTGTTAGAAGCCGGACGGAACATTCTTCCCGGTAGTTCACACAACAAGTCTGGGAGAGGTATCCGTAGGAAACTGAAACGTAGCCTAATCGTTGATCGGGAGACTTGGTTAGTGGAAAAAGTTAAGGAAATGGAGACCGCTTTTCCCTCAGGGAACATCGGCAAACTCTTTAAGCTGATCTGTGCCACTGGCCCAAGGCGACCGTCGGTCAGTGAAGCTACCAGCCAGGCAGACGGCACACTCATCGATAATAAGTCCTGAAGGTTAGAGTGTTGGGCGGAACACTTTGAGGGTTAATTTAACTGGCCTCCTGCTTCTATTGTGTTGCCGCCACAAACCTGTAATGTAACACCCTGGTCAGTAGACTTGGAGCCACTCATTGAGACTGAGGTTCGCAATTACCTTTCGGCTGTCAATCGTAATAGGGCTGCTGGTCCAGATGATCTCGTGCCGGCACTTTTTAAAGAAGGTGGAAAGGCGTCAGTAGAGGCTTTGACTCAATTGTTTAACTAGGTGTGGTCGATGGAGACCATCCCTTCGTGCTGGAGTCACGCGATAATAGTTCTTATATTCAAGAAAGGTGTCAGGAGCTCTCGCGAAAACCACCGAAGAATTAGTTTGACCCCAGTCATTTCTAGGGTTCTTGCATCCATTATACTTCGTCGACTCACTGCAATTCGGGAGTTAAATATTACAGAAGAACAGGCAGGTTTTCGTTCTTGCCGGGGATCTGTGGTTCATATTTTTGCCCTTCGTCAAATTTTAGAGCAGCGTCACATGTACCGCCGGCCAATAGTTGCCGTATTTCTCGACTACAAAAGTGTATTCGATTCAGTGGATCTATCTACACTTTTAGAGTCGCTTAAACGCAGGGGTGTACCGACCAAGTATATGAACATACTGTCAGCGCTTTATTCTCATACTTCGGCTCAGGTTAGGGTTTACGGTGAGTTGTCTGACAGTTTCAGCACTAGGAGCGGCGTTCGTCAAGGCTGCCCCCTTTCACCATTTTTGTTCAACTTCGTCATAAACGAAATAATAGAGAACTGTCTGCGGTACTCAAATAACACCGGTGTGGACCTCCTACCTGGTGGAAGGCTGACTGATCTTGATTATGCTGACGATAAGGTGTTGCTGTTTGACAACTTTCAAGCGGCACAAGCAACGCTAAACGCAGCCTCAAAATGCAAATTGCTTCTGCAAGATTGTTGTGATTACGTAGATTTATCATTTGATACTGAAATCATGGAGGTTGTTGACCGATTTGTAGACCTGGAAAGCTGCATTAGCGGCGGCGGAGGTGCAGAGAATGAAATAGAAACGCGTATCCCCATGACTAGGACAGTGTTCTCTAATCTGAGGCACATACGGCAACAGAGAGGTAGCTGTGAGGCTTAAGGGTCGCATATATCAGACAACCAGTAAGGACTGTATTACTTTATGGCAGCAGGGTAGACAACGTGAACCGTCTTCAGGTATTTGACCACCGGTCTTCGTATCGGGTGGCATCAGCGAGTGAACAACGAGGGGATTAGGAATCGGGTATTTGGTAGTGAATGTCAAACAAATTCTTTTGTTTACTCACTACATTTGCACAGACTCAAGTGGTTAGGTCATGTACTAAGGATGCCAAATAATCATGTTACTTCCTGCCGACGCTGCGGCCGACTGGCGCAAGGTGGACAGATGATGGCCTGGCATACACAAATGAAATCGTCCACGAAGGGATTGGTAACTGTAGATCGGGTTCGTCTCACGGGCTGGAGTCCTCGCGACTCAGAGTCGGTGGCTTGAGACGTTAAGTCCGATGGCATCTAATTGGATTCAGTGGTGTGAATGTTGTTGTTTGGTCGAGCTGTCTGTGAAGTGAGTGCACTTAATGACGTGAGGTAATGAAAGCCGTAAAGCTGTCTTGCTGATAACGCTCTACTTTCTCTTACAGCTCGGTTGTTTGTTTACAAGGTGTGGTCACCTTGATGTTGTATGTTTGAATACAGACGGAGCTATTTTTATTAGTTAGGTCCCTTTTCCGTCCCTTTCCTTCCTTTTTCTCTCTTCCTATTCAAAGTGTTTTTTCCTTCGTGGCTGTGCGAAAGTTAAGCATACGTGTGAACCAATGATTTATTGCTGTCTATGATGTTGAGTTCAATGTGATCTCACTTAACAAATAGACCAGGCTCGTGAAATACTGCCCACGTCTTACGCAGCCAGGTTACTGTTATTTTAGCACCGTATTCTTGATAATCCCTTTGTTACGTTAAGTACAACCGAGATTAGGCCAATCAGCTGGTGGATGGCTGCCTTATGTATCTTCCTCTTCGCGAACGGAAACAACTCCTTCATAGGAGGTTGTCATGCAAGACTGACGGCAAGAACCTCTAGGATACCACTGAGGCCTCAGAATCTCTAGATGCGCACCGAAAGCTTTTGCAAACTTATCTGTCCTGATTAGACAAAACGCCCCGCATCCTGGCAGCAACCGTTCCAATCCCTCCTTCCAACTTTGTCACAGACCACAAAGTCGGACCTCCAGGCGCATGAACATTTTAAAGAACGTATGGAACAATATATCCTGCAAGGTTGCTTAAACCACTTGTAATAACCTCTTTAATCTGCACCAGGTAATAATGCATTCTGATGGTCTTCTTATGATTCCACTCGACTGTGGCAGAACCACCTTACTGTACCGTTGGAGATACCCACTCCGCCACCTATTCACAATACCTCTGGTGCCTTTTCATAAGAATAAACCGTGATTAGACCTATATTTCACATTCATGCTCATCATCATCATAGCAGCCATGAACCTGACCAGAAAGTATTGTGGCTCGGACTGCCGCTCACCTCAACAGTGACGTGGAAAATCTTGCGAAAAAACGCTACTAAGAAGTGTGAAAATTACTAAAAGACTAAGCAGAAGGACTGGAAATGGTACGCCACTGACTGCGACACACCGCCATCTCGGATGGCGTCTATAACCAGCGGTATGAGTAATCACGAGGACCCCATCCAGGCAGGCGACATCTACCCTGTTTGCGCAATGGAGCAGTCAAGGTCTTCATATTTCGTGACCACTTTGTTGCTTGACAACTATTTGGTCTCACTTAACTGTTGGTGGCCTCAGTATGTAATGCCCGGTACGGTAAACGATCAGTACGTGACTCAACCATCGCAAGTTGTGCAACGTGATTAGTTGACTAATTGATCGTGCATCCCGAACGTTCCGAAGTACGCGAACGGTCGTGTTGCTCATGTGATCAGTCCAGTTAATGTGGGCTAACTGGCGGAGACACCGATGGTCAAACACAACAAGCTTGTTGATATCTTCCTTGCGAACGGGATACGTTTCCGAACCATAGAGCAAAACAGAACATACACAAGCATTCCTGTTCAGTTTTGTCACGGGCGACATTCTGGAGGGTGCACGTGAGGAGTCCAGTGAACTTGGTGTTATGTTTCCTCCTGGCGTTAGACTGACCCATCTGGAGTCTGGGGACGACATTATCTTACTTAGCCCCTCAGCCGAAAACATGCTGAAAAGAGTGAGTGATCAACCTAGTTTGTATGGAATGCGTTTCGCACCGTCAACGTACTCAATTGCAGGTAATCCGCCTGAGACTGTGGACAGTTTCAGATATTTGGGTAGCACAATCTTGTCAGCTTGTAGTATTGTTGATGAGATATCAGTGAGGATAGCAAAACACAAGTTGTAACATCTGTGGCGTCGAGGAGATGTTCGGTTGTCGCTGAAAGGAAGAGTATATAATGTTTGTGTACGTTCATGCTACGCTCCCACTAAAGTTTTCCTGTTTCAAAGTCGTCTTAAGGGTGTGCGCTTTCTTGCCACATGCATCAAATTGTCCCTACTGTTGACCGAGGAAGCTTTAAAACTTTCAGAGGCTCTCTACCAGCCGTTCCAAAGGCTGCTCAATAGCTGTCCACGGCTTGACGCACATGGTCCTGGAAGTCCAACGGATATGGATATTCGTATCCAATCGACATTGGACCATACCTCGCGAGTTCTTGATCAGCAAATCTAACCTTATTCCAACTTGATACGCTTTGCACTTCATCTAGATATCCCGGTCATGGGAGTTTGAGAAGTTTGCCAATAAAAGACATAGCGGAAACACGTTCTACCTCCCAATCCAACTCAAGCAAGCCGAAATCCACTGAGAAATGGTTTTCGAAATTTACCTACTGATGTCTACATCGAAGCAACCAGCAGTTCACATTAGTGTCGAAGAACTTTTGTTGACATACTGATCCACTACAGAAAAACTTAGCAACCATACACTTCCTGAGTTAACCACCACAATCTTATGTTAGTTAGCTAGTCCAACAGCGTCAAAACACAACCGCTTGTTCCACCATTCTGCTTATCAGATAACCAAGGGAATGCAAGCCATCCAGCAGCACTTTCGCGGCAGCTAACCCTCTGCGACATCAACGAGAACCCCCGAGACTGGTTACATGACTAGACAGCACACTCAAAGCTACCTACCAGCCAAATTTTAATTCAGGCTTATTAAGCAGAGGAGCAAATTACTGTTTAGGTGCTGAGTCTGAAGTTATTACCCATTTTTTTCGTGGAACGACACCTAGTCCCTAACCTCAGTGCTTTACAATATGCAGCTTTTACAACAGTTTGCTCTTTTAGGGAGTATTGGCCATTTCCACAGGTCGCCGAGCTAACCACACATGTTTGCGGACGGTCTACACTGTGTTGCCTTACGTTTGGGCCCATTACTAGTGGGGCTTCTCACAAAGTTACATCAACAAACTGTTATGTGCCGCCTCTCCTGTAAAGTGAAACACCGGAACGCTCCTCGTGTTGTGGTGGACGAGGAATCCAATGAGATGTTGAAATTAGACATACACATAGAGAATGTGGTGGCAGGAAAGATCGTAACCTGATGTCCCCATGTAGTACGGACGTGATGGAATATACACATGAATCGATACCGTCTGCCTTCAAGGAAAGAATACTGAACTCGGTCATCAGAATAGGCTGTGGCCACGCCCACTGGCTGAACCGATCTTTCCGACCTCCGCCGTGAACTGGTCTCAGTTTCTCAGAACAATACATTCCAACATCGTATGTACAGGACTTATGATGTACCAATTACATCTTACCATTTACACATCCCAAACCCATACTTGACAGCAACATGTCGCCTGATTCGGAGTTACTGCACCATACCTCAGAACTTTTTCATTAGCCCTATCCTTATTTACAGTATACAGGGTTGTCACGGATAGTGGTATTCTTGCTCTTAACAAGGGGCAGAATTTCACGTGCCTCAAGGCTTGGAGTAGCCATTGTAGAGGAGTTTTTGCCGCGTTTTACCTCTAAGTCTCCGAGGTGCATCCTGACTTTCTCACAATGTTGAGTAACCTCCCCACTTAGTCAGATTTCCTACCATTCAATCTTACCTGTCCACGACCTGGCATCCTGACTGCTGTTAAATGACCTTGTGAAGACCCCGTTCAATTCCTTTGACCTTCGTGGTCATCAACTTACTCTGGCGGGTATTACTAGCAGGAACACAGACATAGCTTTGATATCTACCCCGACCACAGTGGCTTTTGCACGTGAGGAAATCGCTTGAGTCATTCGATCCAGTCCCGAATATCGTGAGATTACTTATGAAAAATAAACCCGAATACATTCGTTGGCACAAAGAACACATTGTGGAACTTACCACGACCACCACGTCTATCCTGTGCTAGGTTCACCCTCAGGCGATACCCCTGAACAATCTAGAACAGCGAATTTATGCAGTTTCCAATGACACTTACCGATCCGTCGGTTTTCAAAGCAAGTTGAAGTGACTCTTCGTCATCAAAATCAACATAGGCAAAACCTTTGAAAGCATCAGATTCTTTATCACGTATCAGACGAACACTGGTCATCTTTGGCGATTACAGAAGTACAGCAGACACAAACCTTGCAATCAGGGAAAATGTGGTCAAAGTGGGCTTGAATCGTATTGGGTGGCAAATTGCCCACAAATACTGAGTATTTATCATCACTAGACAACAGAAACCGTTAAATTTCAGGTGAAATTCCATTTCTCCCGGAACATAAGTGTACGCCTGCTCACCAAAAACTTGCAAAAAACTCACCGTGACGCCATCGGCAAATTTTTTCAAGTAACGCGCGCCATGTGTAGCTTCAGCTAGATATCGATCGTGACTACACTGGCATCAAACTTTGTACCGTTAAGCACCTGGAGGTTGACTCATGTGATGCACAGTATTACAACTAAAGCACCTCCAGAGTATGCCTCGTAGAACAGTTCTTCACTACAGCGAATGATGACGGTCGTCAGCTTCCCGTTTATTCCCTGAACCAGTATATATCCTGTGGAATTCAGCGATTCAGCGATTCATTCAGCGATTGATACACGGGTTCGAGGCAGAGGCC
>JTDE01001666.1:30365-53205 GCA_014338405.1 Paragonimus skrjabini miyazakii | reverse complement strand
TGTTGGCCTAAGAAGTTGTCTCGGTTTACAAGAAGAGTGTCGTCGTTAGAGACGTCAGATGAGGGAGAGCGATAAATAACCCCCATTAGGAGTGAGTCTCGGCCTCGCAAAGCCAATCGAAGCCAAAGAGCATCACATTTATCAGAGGAATTAAATCCACCGATAACCGTGGGAGTTGGGAGACAATGCTGAAGGAAAATCGCAGAACCCCCCATTTTCCCTCGGGCGGAGTCAGTTCGGTAAACTGAATACCCGGGGACACTCACTACGCCAAAAAGGAACCTGAATCAGCGAATCCTTGTGTGCAAGCCTATACGAATCCAGACGTAACACACGTGCTGGCTTGCAGAGAATGTAAGTAGTAGCGGATACATAATGTTAGATGTATGCGCCAGTCCGTATAGATAGGCATTGACGCGGATCGACGTTGAGACGTATGCGGTAGTAAATATGGCTGAACGTTGATGGGGATGGATGCAAATCTTCAGTTCGCAAGCTGAAGCGTTCTCATGTGTGTGTGATTCTTCACGAGTAGTAGCAACAGTTCTGCAAAAATATACTCTAGTTGGTGCTCTTTTCCTCAGTTGTGGAGAGGTCGAGAGTGGATACCTCACGTGAAATCAGAAAACTTGAAGTCGAAGCGTTGAAGGCCCCGGGCTTATCGACGCAAGAATCTGGACACTCTGGCTCCTGGCCGTCATCTGTACTGTGAATTGAATTGAATTGATATAACAGGAAGTTTTTCAAGGTTCGTCCTCGGACCATCCAAAGGCAGCAGTTCTTTTCTCAAAAGGTTATTAACCTTTGGAACAACCTTCATTCTGAGGCCGTTAGCGGCGCTTCTAGAGATAGCCTGAAAGCAATACTTCGCTGGTTTCATTGGTTCCTTACGGAGCTGGAAGTATAAAACTTGTGAATTATCCCCGCCTCGAGATAATCTGATAAGATTATGTAGTACGGAGTTTGTGGTTCCACAACAGATTCTATCTCTGTCTAGTCGTTGTCCGTCCGCACCGATCACGTGAACGACTGAAATGGTGAGAGCATGTGAGGTATGTTGAGTGTTGAAGCAGCTAGCAGCAGTCGGGCACCTGGGAAGTTTGCACCGTTTTGTTGCATAACGGTTGAAAGGGAAAACTACACGAAGGGGGTAGGGGAAAATGAGAAAAGACGAGAGAAGAAGTAAATGACAACAATGAGGGTACATGGGGCTATACGTGTTCGACTGTCAACGGCCATCTTGGGGGTAATCCAGTCATCTAGTTTCCATTTGAATGCATCGACTAACGTTGCCATTACAATGGTCGCCGGAGGTGCGTTCCATGTCGAACACATTCGGACAGAAGAACTATGTCGTCTGCATAAAAGACTACTACGTGGTATAGATATCTAGTACTTATGGCCCCTGGGACTCATTGTATCGGCGAGTATAAAAAGATTTTTGTTGGAGTGAGTCGGAGGGCATAAGATTTTGTATGTTAATATGAGGTCGTCCCTCGGACGCCTGTAGGCTAGGGGAATTGTTCCAGCCTCGAGAGACGGTCTTCATACGACAAGGAAAATAGGCCTTCAACCCGCTTAGTGGTCCGTCTCTACATTGTCTCTAGAGCATTAACGTCTTTCTTTCAGTACGGCGTACATGCGTTAATGTTGACTTCCAGCAGTGGCCTTTACAGTGTGCTAGGGATACGTGAGAATCTGTCGGCTGGGAAATCCCCAAGGATCCTGCTGAGCATATCTAGCCTTCTGCTAGCCTTCTTTATCAATAGCATCGTGTTAGTACTAAGGGGAGAGGTCAGATGTAACCACGGTACCTAGGTCGCTCTCCTGGTGGACTGTGGCTAGGGTAGCACCACGGATGCTAGATGCAAGGCATCTAGGTCTCTTTGAAAGTCTTCTGCGCCTTCAACGCTGTGTAACATACGTCATAGTTTCGTATCGTCAGCATACATCACAACGGGAGAGTTGCACTCGCCTGGGAGATCGTTAACGTAGACTAAGAAGAATGGGGGACCCAGTAAGAAGCCTTGATTCCTATTTTCCCAAAAACCCATGATGCAAGTAACCTTATCTTATTCTTAGTATTTACTGTAATCCCTGACAGCGGTGCTACAACCTGTTTTCAATTATTGCCTTTCAGATAAACAGACGCTCGCTGGACACTAATCAGGAAAAACCCACTAGATCCGGGTACTTTGAGCCTCTGCATCGGACCCGTACATCAGTAGCTAAAATGCTGAATAGAGCTTAACATAATAACGATGTACCACCGAATAAACTAACACGATGCCAAACCCTCCATAATGTCCATAGATGCTTGTATGCTAAGTCAAGTAATTTAAATTTAGTAAGCTTCAGCGAGTTGAGAGATTTCGGCCATTAATACACGGGTTAGAGGCAGGGAACTAAAAGCACCCGGATCCAGCCTGTTTATCATGTTTGGTGTCGAGAGTGCATCTGCTGCCCTGAAAAACGGTCAGTGGGAACAATGTGTGCCACCAGCTTTACGGATTCCAGTGAATTCCAAGGCTATAGCAACATCATTAATCCGTTTTGAGTGAATGAGGGTCGAGTAGTATTTTAAAACGAACTGTGAAAGCGCAGCTGCTGACCTTATAAGAAATGCTTCTTCAAAGGGTTAACGATCCTATAGAAAAGAAGTGTTGTCCGTAGGTAGTCCACAGACGGAGCTTCCCTAGTTCAATGGGTTGGAGAGAAAAGAAGGAAGCACACGTTTTGAGAACTCCGCAACATTATGAGTTTGAACTGGAGCGGTTTCTTGATCGCAGATGGTTCAGAAAACCAGTGATCGCGCACAGGCCGCTATAGACAATGTTATAGTTAGACTGGCGCCAACTAATCATAGGCGGCGATTAGCTGCTGCTGAATGCGTATCGGTTTCAAACAACCAAGTTGCTAGATGCAAGATCGTGGAACAACGCAGCAACAAGTCGGCCAATCAAGACGCCAGGACGCGTGTGGTTTAATAGCAGTTGTGAATAGTGCTGTTCCACTAAACAAAGGAGCTGTTTTTCCAATAATTTGAGATTACTTGGTGCCGCTGAGATTCCTGTCCTGACTTTTCTTGGTAGGGTTGCTCGGTACGCGACAATTTTGTCCATGTGTAGAATATCGAGGGCCTCAGCAAGGGACAGGAGCGGGGATAAAGGTGCAACATCCGAACTAGTGCAATTGATGTTGGTCATAACGAGCCTGGAAAATTGCTAAAAGGTTATTAAAAACAACACGGTGAGGTAGAACATCCCTTGACCCGCAAACATGCAGTGAGAGAAAGCTATGTCCGCATTCTAGCCTGCTGTGCTGGACCCCCGGTTCTAGAGGGTGGCACTGAGCGTTGTGATATTTACCTTCTGGAGCATCAACCAGCGCCGATTATGATGAGACCTCACTTTCAAAAAGGTTAACACCAATTCCCTTGTAAGCCAACGGAACTGCGAACAAAAGGTGTTCATAGATGACGGCCTCCTTTGTACGACTTGGTTTACAGACGCCGGACCACCTTATTAGACGACGTGGCACACTATTCAGCAGCAAACTGTCTTCTTGGAGATACGCTAGTCTAATCAGAACAGCACTCTCCAGATGCATTTGGACGAAACCGTTGTGAGGAGCATGAATACAACGAAGATGGAACAGGCAGAAAAGACATTTCAATAATGCCGTGGTTTTGCTAGCCTTCATTGAATTACTTTCAACTTTCGGAGAGCCGTACAGAGAGGGCAGAGCAATGGTTCTTAGGCAGTTCTCAAAAAGCTGTCTAAAGAAGGTACCCGTCAAGTTTATACGTGGTATTCACGCAGCCAAGATTGTACCCGAAATTAGCGTTGGGAGCATAACTGTCAAGTCGGTTCAATTGCAACAAGTCAAGTAAGATATTAAGCTAATTGTTTAAAATGAAACAATCCTCGATTGCGTGGCGTAATGTTTTCTCCGACCAACATCATTCGTCACAATGAACAAACTTTCTACTGGGCCTACTACAATGACGTGTATGAAAATTAAGTCACCGCACTATGGTCGAAATTCAAGTGGATACAACTCAAAAATTAGAAGTCGAACTCGTACGCGACATTTTTCAGCTCGTGACCAGTTTGGTAACCGCGCGCTGGACACACTCAACAGCGATTATGTATTTCTTCGAGCTGGTATACGCGACCTGATTAACATACCCGAGAAGCGGTCTTATACAAACCCTGCAAGGTGTTTTAGACGTTTTCTTGTCTACACGGAAAACAGTGCGTTCAACCCCCCAAGAGTGGCAAATGTTTTGTACTGCCGTCTCGTGGGGAAACGCAAAGGATATGTTAGACGACAACCAAATACCCGGATCTTTCTACGGATCAATCTCCGTGATACTTACTGTGCTGAACGCACTATGAGTCCCGAAAGCATTATGAAAATCTCCGCCAAGAAACGTGTGTGCGTTTATTGTCATCTGGTGGGCGGCTCCAATCGTCCGATCGGCGCTTAAACGCGTCAAGATCAATCTGTGGTGCACTAGGATCGCTGGCATTTCATATATTTAGATCATCGGCGTATAGAAGCGTTTTGCTGGACATAATACCCGGAAGGTAGCAGACGTAAATACAGAATAGCGGATGACCTAGTCCTGACTTTCAAGGAACCCTCGCATAAATCAAGGAAATGTCTTATTTGGTTTTAATTCTAAAAGTTCTATTTTAGAAGTGAGAGGCATTTCTGCAAGGAACCTCTCCCTATATGCCCTACATTTATAGCCTGGTTTGCGTTCGACCATACCGGCTAACAGTACCCGTATTCAGGCGTTCCGCCTATACAATAGTGAACAGGAGTCAGTTGACCTGAGAGGCAATCAACGGGATCAAGGGTGCAGCGTCGATTTTGGGGCTTAGTGCCGGTGCAGTGACCGAAGGCGATTTGGCTATTTTAGGATGCAGTTTTCAGCCGTGTTTTCCAAAATGTCTGTCCGGTACAAATGCTTCTGTGTACGCCTGGCATGAGGAATCTGATGCGAAATTAACGCCGCTTTCTTCAACCGTTTGAATAATTTTTCGCATCCGATGGTTGCTTTTTTCTCACTGACTTATCCATTATCCCATATTTCTATTTCGCTTGACATGCACATTTTCGACTTGGTTGATATAATCAAATAGCAATCTTATTTGAACCCTGTCAAAAGTTTGAAACGTCATTTGTTCATGCTGGCAAAGTGCGCATAATCATTCCAAGATTATCGGATTCCTCTTACGTAGCCACTTCGCGATAATACGCGAAATATAAGTCATTCGACTTCTAAGTATCTCTGTCCTGAGATCGATTTTCACGATGTCTTCTTTGCCGGACGCATTATGACTTACGATAACACTGACAGTTTCTTTACCGAATGACTTATATGTGCAGTTATTGTCCTTTAGAGGGAAAACCAAATCGTCCGAACAATTCTTATACACGTCGCGATCACTCTACAGTGCACCTGGTTAATAAAGATTGCAAATTTTCTAAATGGTGACTGTAGAGAAGAGCGTTGCTAAGATTTATGTTTCGGAGGATGTTGACGAGTTTTTTGACAGCGTTCTTTATTGACGGTGTTTATATCGTAGGTCAGTTGAACAAGACAGCTCCTAGTGACAACGTACCGCAAACTCAGACTTCCTTCATAGATTGTCATCCGGACGGAGTCAGTCGGTTCCTCCGTCCGTTTGCTCATTTGAACTTTAACGATTTGGTTTCCCGAATAATACAAAATCACAAATGCGTACAATATTGAATTAGATTTTATTGTAGTAATTACAACGTTTCTGTCTGAGATAGGGTCAGCAACAATTTGCCAATCACGTTCTCTGGATTTCCTTCCCACCGAATTAATTCCCGCAGATGCGAATGGAACTGATATTCATTTAATCCGAACATGTCTCGAGGGTCATTCCTGATGAATGGCCCCACATTTTCGATATTCTGCATACGGACAGCTATGTTTTTCGGCTGGGCAAAGTTCACTGGGTGGTTAACGGCCCGGTGTTCGTCGTAAGTCACTTCATCTGGAGCCCCGTAATTTCACCATTGGTCTGTTATTACTGTGGCGTTAGGATGAAAATGAGTGATAATTATTGCATCCGGCTCATTCGGACATGCGTTAGGGAAGTGGGTAATAAAGCAGCGGTATCTTGTCCGTCCTCCGAACAGACGACCTCTCTTTATATTCCTCTAAGTGCTCATGGTTTTAGGAAATGACACCCACTATTGTACTTTCTTTTCATGAAGCGCAACTTTTTTATTTTTACGACGGAATGGTCTGCAGACTTTTGGTAGCTTCCACCGATTTTGCCGTGATAGGAGCATTGTTCCTAGGAAAATATTTCACAATCTGCTTCAATTTACCACGCACAATATGAGATGTATGCGACGATGGAATTTGACCTCTGTCTTGGAGCTTAACTTCAATGTTATCGCGGTGAAATTTATGCTGTTCTTAGATGCTCATTTTTGTGAGATCGAAGGTGTTTCTTCGGGCTTTAGAATTGTGTATCGAAATGGGGAACCCTAGCGGACTAAATAATGCTGCTCGTATGAATGAAACTTCCAGCGAAAGTTATTGGTGATGGAACTCCCGTTCACCAAAACAGCGGGAACACGGTTTATGCGATTCTCCAATAAACGGTGTCTGGTCAACCGGGCGACGACTTCCATAAAAAGCGTGCGTCACTTTCATTACGCTGGCACTCAACGGATTATGAATACTACGACCTCGTGATGTGCAACCACCTTGCGTCCACCGGCTACGATAGTGTTCTTCTTCATAAGCCACACAATCTAAATCATGTTCTAAAAATGCAGCAAAGTTGAAAGGATTCACCTTCGGACGGAATCACCAACAACCAATTCAGGCATCGAGCCAACTGCGGTCATTAAGAAAGGCCCAACATCACACACACATTTAGTGAGGGGCTGGTATTTGGCGATTTGAATATGAATTATGGGCGGTTTGAACAATATGGCTTTCAGCAGTATTACATTCATCCGATGCCGAGGTGTCAGTAATATTACTCCATATCGATGGCCCGTTGATGGCAACCTTGGGACTCCTGGGGTAGCACTCTTGGTTCTGGAAGGTTAATACGTGCAGGGGAAAAGTTAAGGAACCTACTGAAAACCATCAGTGAAGTCTACAACCGGCGAAAACATCCGACAATCATCAGAATCACAAGAATCCACAGTATCAAGGGTCAACTGTTGTAGTTGAAATGATGCAGGTGAGGGTCAGTACTACTGTCAGAGAAATAATGGGCACGAAATTGGATCATTAGCTGTCGGACAAGTCAGCATTTTGTTGCATACACTTGACAAGCTGCACACAAATATAGTCAGTAAACAACAAATTAAATAATGCACAGGCTGTCAGTAGTGGAGTTGGACATGCTACCCATTTTTGTTCTACATTGTATGGACCGTGTTTAAACATCTGATAACGTCATGTGAAGTCATTTTCAGGATTATCACTCCGTTGGCCAGTATCCGCCTGGAATACTGACAGCGAATGAGAGCATGTAATTCGGATAAGTAATTGACTTACAAGCGTGGTGGTAGAGTTTGGCGGTTGGTCACGTCGGTATTTGGTATGAAATTCAGCGAGTCGCAATGAGGTCGAAAACTACAAATCCATGTGTACCTCCCAAATCACACAAAATTGGACGAACTCGTAGAATATACATATGTATTTCACCCTGAGAATCCGAATGAGAGCATTTTCGCAATTAAAATGCGCTCACGAGGATCAACATTTGGCCTTTACCGAAAAGAAGCTAAACAACTCTCCCAATAAAAGGCTGAAAGCTATCCGCAGGTGGTAAATGCCCACAAGTGTAGACAGTTAATATATGGGTTTTAGTATATCCTGAATGGTCACCGACGGAGTATTTTAGGAGGCATGAAATGTGCCCACTTTGCTGTAATTAATGAGTTTGCTTTGATGCGTTAAACATTTTAATCAGGGTCGTTAAATAATTACGATAGTTCATTAAAGAAATTCGCTGTCGAGGTAGCTGAACGTTGTACTTTGGTTGATTTAAAAAGTTTAAGCTAAAAAGAATGATGAACATGCACAATATAAGTTTTAAAATATTTTCCCTTAAATGGTGCACTCGATAAACCATGAAACAGTTGCTGACAACTGACTTAAATGAGAGGTTGTGTAATCAAAACCACGTGGAACTGGGAACACCAGATATTTGGTGACACCGTGGGCAAGTACATACGACTTCAATAGGCGATTTCTAGGCATAATGTAAGCGTTAATCTGTGTGTTCTGATTGCCATAATTATTGCTCACTGTAATCGTGCACAAGATGGCTTCGCAATATGGTTGCCAGAAATTGGGGGAAGTTATAGGTTTTCATAGGCTTTCCAGAAATCGACAGTCAGCCTACGTGCACTCTATAGTCACAAGACCACGACCTATGGTTGGACGCACTGACTTCCACGTTCGATAGTCAGCCTGCGTGTCAAACGATTTTCTGCAAACCTTTTGTTTTCCGTTATGCCTTAGTAGAAGTCCTCTTCATGCTGTGTGTGCATGTCTAAATATAAGCGTTACGTAACTTCGGAGGTTTGACATAACCCACCATGGCCATTGACGTCCGTGACATCATTTGGTAATACTTTCACTTCCACTCGTCTGCTCGGATTACCAACAAGAAACTCATCGTCCGACGCAACCGGGTCGTCAGAAATTAGTGATGCTGGACGGGGTGTCTTCTTCTGTTTACACGTAGGATGCAGTGATTTGTTAGAGGTGGATGCAACTAAAACAGAATAGCTCACGAAATAACAACGTACCTGGTGAGGGGGTTGCAGCTGTCCAGTGCAAAAAAGCAGTGCAATAAATCAGCATTGTTCACATACCCCCAGTGGAAAATTAGCCGGTCACTATCGCATCGGTAACCATTCATGTCATTGGGATCACCACAGTATCCACAGGGCACCCCCATGTGAGCATTCTTTTCCCATCTGGGCTGTTCCGTACTGCAGGACGCAGCAAGGGGGAGTCCGTCCGTGGTAAGGCCGCCTTAGCTTCCGCGATGGAATGAGGCATGAAAACTATAATAGTCTTAAAATTACGGCTTCCTGTCCTCGGATTTACATTTTGCAACTTGGACAACCCATGATGCAGCATTTTGTAATCCGGCTGAATTGGATTAGTAACAGCGACAGTTACTTCTCAGCGAAACATGCCGCTTCTAGACAAGTTGTATTCGACAAGCCACCGTCGATGGTTTTGAAGACGGCCTAGAACAAATAAGGTTTCGTTAATAACAACCCACTGCATGGATAGAAAACTTTTTTGAAGACGGACAACATGTGAATGCGTGGTAACCACATAGACCGGTAGAAATTGCACTCACAAGTGCCATTACAGATGTCAGCCGTGTGGTGTGCACTTTCATGGCTCACCCGAACCTAAAAATTGAAATATCACAAGCTGCGGCCACTTTGAACTCTTCTTGTCGTTTACAGTGCAGTAGGAGAGCGCGCCAACCGAGATGCTCCAACAATAATTGACTAGCGAACGTCGTCAGCGGGGACAGTATATTCTTGACGTACACATCGACGCCAACCACCTCACGGCGGTCAGAACCATACGTGCACTGCATCTCAAATTCCCGCATTAGCCACTCGCTATGGGGCCAAACTTTACTGTAGGTCGCAGCTAAATGACCCCGTGGGTGAGTGCGCTTCTTCAGTCGTCCATTGGCATTTTCCAGACGGTTGTTTCTTCGGTTTCCGAAGTGAACAACGTCTGGTTATCCATGAATGGCTAACTTAGGTTTATATAAACCCAAGAGCACAGTAGGTAGTTCATAGGCTCTGGGTCTGTGCATCTGATTAACGCAACATCTTGGTTGAACCTTAACCATACACAGACAATCGTTTTCACTCACTCTTCTAAGTTGTCTAGAGTGGCCGTGCGATGAAACAAATAGACTTCTAAATGAATTTGTCTAAATGGTGATTATAGGGTCAACTACATCAACTTACATGTTTTCCAACGGCATCTTGAACATGGAATTAACATATCATTATGTCGCACCCAAACACGACTCGCGCTGCTCACATTTGCGTCGCCATTTTGTCTATCACAAACGTTTTCACAGGTATGTGGTCCCCCATCACATCACGAAAAGCTACAAACAAACGACGCAGGGAAGCGTACTTTTCACTGCGAACATAACCATACATCATGGGTCTTCCATTGCCTATCCCGTCTGTGACAAAGAACTGATACAGCTTCGAACTACAACCGCAAATGTGAACTGATTAAAGACCTACTTGTGGCGGTTGGTTCCATGAGTGGTATCGACGTTGACCACATCAGGAAAGCGTTTGAGCAACTGTACTTGCTGCCCCCGCGCGAACCACAGGTGCGTGTATCTATTAGGGTCGTCTCCAATGACACGCAATACACCATCTTTCTTTATATGATCAAGACTTTGGGGAAGATTTTCTGCAAAATCTATGTACGTAAACTCACTTATTGTCGGAGGTTTCAACCAATGGCGGATGTTGCGAATATCCCTTGTCGTTATATATTTGTCACAAACATCCGCAGCTTACTGCTATAACTCCGCCGTTGGAGTGTTGTACTCGAACGGATGCCTAGAGTCGCTCACTTCACTTGCAGTGAGCCGACGATTTGTTGGGTGCGCATCGTACAGCAAGGCAGTTAGGTCGTGGCTGGCGCCTTAAGTAAAATAACTAACGGCCAATACGGTTCTCCTCCTAACGACGTTGGAGCGTGATGGACAGCATGTAACACCAGAACTGAGCAATGGAAAGTTAGCGAACTCAATCCACCAAATACGTCGTAATCTGCAGCGTTCACTCCTACGTCGCTTGTACTTGGTACGTCGGTATGCCATCCACCACGTAGCCTCAGTAGTACTCACACTCACATTATCATACTTCAAGCGTCCATTGCTTGATTTTTTGCTTGAACCAAGCACGCATAAAACACTGTGGTCCTTCACGTATTTTTCCAAACAACTTCAAAACTCCACGAAGCTAAAAAATTTCCGATTCACGAATAGGTATTTGAATGCTTGTAGATAGTCCATCACCTATAATCAAATTCATGCACAACACATCAATTATTAACATACTACGGTTAAATATTAGTCGAATTGTGGAATAGAAAATAGTGTTGGTGGTACCAACGCCACCTTGATGGACTGCGGGAGTTAGATCGTGCAGGTCGTAACCGGTTTCTGGGTGGATGCCTCGTCAGCTCATTGATCTGCATGGCCATACTGTCCATACGATGGCACATCTTCTCTGTCAAAAGCTTTGAACCATCATGATTACTTGAAACTACAGGGGAGGACACGGGGACAGCTATGGTTGTGGCGCACACCGGTTTAAGGGGAAGGTTTATGATATCTTGTCCGCAAGAACTGCCAATTTGTCAACTGGGCTATCGTCATCCATGGCGGCCAAAATGTGTTACACCGCAGACGGCAGCTTTTACGCCCACAACTGCTTCAAGATGGCGACATCGAACTTCCACAAGCCTGAAAGGCCTCTCATATAACGTAACAATTGGGATGAGGACCGGTCGCCTAGCTCGACTGAGTTGAACAAGTCATGTAGCAGGTTGACTTCTGACTTCCCAGTCCGTTTTATGATGGCGTCCTTTAGAATGGTATAATGGAAATCAGATGGGACTGATTCCACTAGGTCTTTCACTTCCGCGGCAACATCAAAGGGAAGAGATTTCACCGCGCATGATAATCTTATTTGCTCAGAAGTAATCTGGCAGGTGATAAAGGCGGCCTCAATCTGATGGAAACAAAGTCGAGGATTTCGAGTGCTGTATTCCGGTAGTCCTAAAGCGACATTGTGTTCGGCTTCAATATCAACGTTCGTGGTGTTATGAAGCAATGCAAATAGCAAAAGGCACTTGTGTAGTTCGCCGGTATGGTGCCTCAAGGCCAAAACGAGTTGGAAACAGCCATTTAAGCGCGAAAAGAGATTTTTCAATTTTTTCATGAAATATTAAAATGCCCACTGCAGGACAAATATATAAACTTCATCGAGCATAATGGTGACGTTGCAATGAGAAAAATCAGCTATGCCTAAAAATGGCCCATATTCGCACTTTTTTGAAAAAAATGTGTCGCTATTTTTTTGATAAAAGCCTAATTTTGGCCTCCTTAATCGATTTTACGTTCTGAAAGTGCTTCCATCGGAAATCTTGTGGTGGAATACATATTCCGATGCTGCGGAAACGCTCATTTCGCGTGGTTTTGGAGATACAATAGAACTTGTAATTTTCGACCACGTTGCGTTCACATTGCATTGTACACGAAATATCATGGTAAGTCCTAATGAAAACTATCCCGCCGCGGTTGTTGGTTAGTTACACATCTGAATTATATATTCAGCCTGTTTACCTGGTAGTATTTCTGGTGGAAAACAGTCTACGCTATCACGTGGTTGTTTCTGCCTACGGTATGGTGTGAACATGAATAATACGTCCCACCCTATCATTAAAAACGTGTGTATTGTTTCGTTTATTGCTTATTGACCATGCTTCAATGTAGCTTGCCATGTGTACGCGAGTCCATGCTCACTTATCCGACGGATAATGGCCAACTTTGATGCTCGTTATTTATCCGACGAAAATATTGATTCCCACTTCTACCGTTTCAGCTACAACCCTTCAGACCATGGAGGCTTATGATTCGGAGGATTGTTGGTCAACGTTTTCGCCGGCTACGGAATTTGCCGACGGCTGCCGGTGTGCTATCTCATTCTTGCTCGTCCGTATGCCCACTTTTAGATCCCAGTGTGCCATCCCAAGAGCTCTACTGCTGACAGACCACGGATCATCAATGTGGCTTTATGTTGATGACATTTCAGCGCTGGACGAGTGCACTATCCAAAGAAGGCATATTGTTTAGCGAGTTTGTACTCCATGTTTAGAATACGGAGTTGTGCAAACAAGGAGGCTGTTTCGGAGCAGATCAACGCAAGCCGGCTGCATATTACGCAATCGTGGTACTCAGTGTCAGCTGAGTGCTAGCCTCATCAACGGAGCCGATGTGTTCCACAGACGTCGTCGCTGAAGGGAGAATCGGTTAGGCCTACTGCTGTAGCCTCTTGGGTGATTTTGAGAGAGCAGTCTTGGGTTGAGCATGGTAAGTATTAACATACGGTGAAATTGGTTTAAGGAACTACGCTTCTATTAAGGCCGAATTGGGGAAATTCGCCAAAAAGATGGAATTCATTCCATCGGCGAAATGGACCCTAAAAACACATCCGCTCGTTACCCCACCAATTTGGTGGGGTCCTGGTGGGGTGACGGTGGGGTATACAACATCCCACCCCAACACGAGCATCACGGCCGCCTTACCCTGAACCCACTACATAGTCACCCACTTCACCATCACCCCACCTTGAACCTACCGCCACCCCGCATTGACCCCTCCTCCACCCCACTCGTACCCCACCACAACCCACCCTCACTCCACCACACGAAAATACGCCCCACTGTTGCTCGTTTTTTATGAAAAACAAAAACACGAAATAATGAAAGCCATTTATCAGAGCCGTAATATCCACCGTGACCGATGGATTATTTTACAAAATACCCGGCAGGTGTATCACAAATAATAGAGGCAATGAAGAGCTATATGGGGAAATCACGGTTGTTCAGCCTGAAGACTTCAGTTATCAACTCTTTTAGTCCCGAAATATCATTTAACAAAAGCTCCTCTATATGCGAGGTCTTACCGGGTCCACCGAAAATACCAACAATGAATGGAGAAGTCAAGGATGACTCAATAACGCAGCTTAAAATAGGCCGCAGGGTGTAGTTCGAGGACTTAAACGCACTTAATCCGTCCATGTTGAGTTGAACAACCAACTCTGAAGGACCTGTCAACAGATGGGATACACCGTCTGAATCTTTTCTCACCCCAAATTGAAGATATTTCCTAGTCTCAACAGCCCACAGTACGACCGATCATGACGACTTCAACAATGTTCGTGGATCCTTCGGCAAGCTTAGAAGATGTGGACGTAGCGCATTCAACAGCATTTTGAACGCGTCCATAGAGCCGTTGGTTTGCAGAAACCAGCTGCGCAAACTCTCAGCAATATCACAACTGTTCTCCTCTTCAGTATCCAACGTTCTTGAGTTGCAGGTCTGATGTGAAATAAATGAACGAAAAGTAAACCCACAGTCAATAGGAGAGTCCCGTATGGCATCCATCAGAGCTAATTCAGCGTACGAAGCTACTGGTTAAACCGCAGAAATTGCCAACCCTGACGAAATCCGCTGACGCTCAGTGTAATCAAAACTAAGGAGATGTTTACGAATGCGCTGATTTATTGCACACCTCGATACGAATGCACGTTTCGACATATTCTACGACGATTTCATTATAATCTAGCTTAGGAAATACTGAACCAAAGATTCCCCGGGAGGGAGACGGATGCATCGCCATCAGTGACCTTCACAATTATGTCGTAGTTAGCACACATAAATACAGAGAAACAGAATACGGAAAAATCTGGAATGCATTTGGAACAATCAAACTAGTAATGGGAAAGAAGAAAAACCACATATAAGAGTGTTTCATTGCTCACAGATGGATATGTGAATGAAAAACCGTAAGAATGGGATACAGCTCAATAACCCACTTCCAACCCACTGTGACCGTACACGGAACCCACCGCCACCCAACCACGTGTGATAGTAGGGGAGACGCGGCAGGCTTCCAAGGCCGTCTGCCCTGGGAACAGACAGAATACAGCCACTTTAGTACCATCATCAGAAGATATGTCCGGGTAAGCCGGTTACATTATTTAAGTCTTTCGATTTCAGCCGAACACCATAATAATCACGGACGAACTGAGAGCCTAAAGAGCTCTGAATGAAATGGCTCATCACGAGCAGTGGTCGATCAATCATTCAAAACATTTCGTGGATCCTGCGAACAGCGTGATCCACCCACAGAATATGGAAAGTCTTTGTTCCATCGCTAAGAAATATTTTTGTTCCATATCTGGATCAAACGAACGACAGTTCCAGTCACACCTTCAGGAGATTATTTGGCGGAAACGAAATCCTGGAAGCGTTTTTGACAAACTGCTGTTCACCTTGTCTCATGCTGATTTGTTATGAATTAGATAATATACGTCGACACTATTGCACGCGTTTATCATTCTGATTCATACGCACTGCGTTCACAGTAGTAGCTGCTCCGTCCAGTTGACGTAAGCTATGATCAACGATTAAGTATGCATTATGCGTTCACACTTAAGCTGTGATCAACGTTGTTAAGAAGAACACGGCAGAAACCAGAAGAAACTTGTATTGGAACAGTTCAGGATAAGCTATAAAGATCGTCGTCAGTTTGGGCAAAAAATGAGGAAGTGTACTGGCAGCCGTCAGCGAATTCCGTAGCCGGTGAAAACGTTGACCAACAATCCTCCGAATCATAAGCCTCCATGGTCTGAAGGGTTGTAGCTGAAACGGTAGAAGTGGGAATCAATATTTTCGTCGGATAAATAACGAGCATCAAAGTTGGCCATTATCCGTCGGATAAGTGAGCATGGACTCGCGTACACATGGCAAGCTACATTGAAGCATGGTCAATAAGCAATAAACGAAACAATACACACGTTTTTAATGATAGGGTGGGACGTATTATTCATGTTCACACCATACCGTAGGCAGAAACAACCACGTGATAGCGTAGACTGTTTTCCACCAGAAATACTACCAGGTAAACAGGCTGAATATATAATTCAGATGTGTAACTAACCAACAACCGCGGCGGGATAGTTTTCATTAGGACTTACCATGATATTTCGTGTACAATGCAATGTGAACGCAACGTGGTCGAAAATTACAAGTTCTATTGTATCTCCAAAACCACGCGAAATGAGCGTTTCCGCAGCATCGGAATATGTATTCCACCACAAGATTTCCGATGGAAGCACTTTCAGAACGTAAAATCGATTAAGGAGGCCAAAATTAGGCTTTTATCAAAAAAATAGCGACACATTTTTTTCAAAAAAGTGCGAATATGGGCCATTTTTAGGCATAGCTGATTTTTCTCATTGCAACGTCACCATTATGCTCGATGAAGTTTATATATTTGTCCTGCAGTGGGCATTTTAATATTTCATGAAAAAATTGAAAAATCTCTTTTCGCGCTTAAATGGCTGTTTCCAACTCGTTTTGACCTTGAGGCACCATACCGGCCAACTACACAGTTGTTTAGCAAAAAAATGGATAAGCAACTGTTCGGAAAAAATAGGCGGGCTCACCAATTTTGTAGTGGCCTAACCAGTCAGATGTTAAAAATTACCATAATATGGTAGTATCAAAGGAGAATCGTGACAGTGATGGATAGGCTCAAAGCAATACCTACAAAATAGACGGAACATTTATCCGTAGAAAAGGAACGATTCACTGGTAAGTCAAAGTCCGTTAGGTGGAGTAGACGGCCACAAAAACGAAAGACAGCACCAGAGATGTGATTCGTTGAACGATCGATAAATAATTCCACAAGCGACGCTAGACGCAGAGAACGCAAGGCTCGCGACCCTAGAAGTGTGATTTGTATTCACTGATTATTGATTAGTTCGATTAAGTTGGTTTAAAATTCGGCTGTATATGTGAAGTTGAGGAAAGTAAATAGTGTGAATAACAATGAGAATTATGGAATAGAAAATAGTGTTCAACAAAATGAGAATATGAACGCTTTGCAGGTATAACTAACTTCTTTTGTTACAACAGAAACATTATATCCAAACACTCCACATACTTTTCGTGAAGTACAAATTTGGACATTTCACGAAAATTGAAAAAATATAGTTTAGCGCCCAAATGGTCGTTTCCAACTGGTTTCCCCTTCGAAACACCGCACCGGCGGACTACACAATATCCATTTGTATACTGTTTATTATCATTAGGCAAGGAACTCCTATCTTATACCATGACAACTCTTTGGTGTGAATGGTGTGGATGCATGCTTGTCCGTGGCCGAGGTGTACGCGAGCCCTAGATATTGAGGGAGAGTTTAGCTCCGTTATTCCATTTGTTTTATGTTCGTATTTATTTTCAAAGCGGCGTGTGGTCTTCGTGTACCGTCCCATTGAACACATTTTTTAATGAATGATTTGCTGAACCGTACATCAATACTGGCTGCAATTACATGGTTATCTACCCCTACCTGTCGGCCCCTCCCCTATGGCATCGTTCCCACTCTATGTCCCATGCCGTCAATTCTGTGCATTCTGTGTGCAAATCACATGTACTTCCATTCCAATGGCTCGCAGTCGTAATGGGTGCATAGTATATGTCGGCCGGACGCCTTCTGCTGAACCCAAGGGATGGGCTTAAACACTATCGACTTATCGACGCTGTCTCGGGTGCATTTTATCAGCATCGTGTCTCAGCTGCAATTCTAAATTTTGAATGTTGCTGTTATTGGTCCCGGACATATAGTGGTTGTTCGTACAACGCATGGTCTACTAGCGACGTCTGCCGATAGGCTGGATCTAGAATATTCGCGCCTATAACTTGCGAGCCCGCTGAGCAACCGATTCAGATCCAAAAAAAATACGGTTGCATTGACGCATTTCTTATTAATAAGGTATTAAGGTACAAAAGAAAATTAGACACTATTGGTTCGCGTGACCGTGATCATATGCAACAGTCACGTAATGGCGAAACGATCCAGCGCTAATGAAACCAGAGTACCTATAAACATAGGTCCAACAATGCAAAGTAATGAAATATAACTACGCCAGAACAAGTTTCCACAAATAAACGGCATCAAGATTTAGTGATGCAACATGATTAACGCTCGCTGGAGAAATGATTCGTCGTGCTCTTAACTTGAATGGTGGTGTCAGTCTTTGCACGAAAGGCTCGCAATCACAACCAAGAAGATTTCCATTGTAAGAAAAAGGTTCAAAGAGAAGAAAATAAATAAAGACAAGGAACGTGGTCACTGACTTTCGATGAAGCGCATACTCGTCAAACAAGCAACGCAGTAGCTGCGGAGCTTGAATGGTTCGTAGTTCGATCCGGCTCTTCCTACTGAATCAAACCAGCCAAACTTATGTTCGAGGAATATAAAAGACGTGTTCCTGCATGCTCCCGTAATGAATTGTTTCCGCATTCAGCCTCCAGCGTTCGAGAGAGAGCAACTGAACAGCCTGTATGTCGGCCCTTCTTCAACTTCAAAAGCGTTTAAAAAGGGAGAATTCTACATAAGGGAACCCGTAGTGTTGCACAATCAGTTATGTGACGTCACGGCCGCTAAATATGGACCAGCAAGCCTGTATCTGTCTCCGGAAAAAATAGAAGTTCCACCATGTTTGCCCAACGGCGTTGTTCCCTTCAGTGGCACACAACACACCCGCCAGATTGTTCACGAACAATAGCATGACTGGTCACCTAGGTACTTTTTGTGGTAAACTGGCCAAGCAGAAAAATTGCTTTCAGGCAGACAAGGGAATAACAACTAGACGGATCTTGATATGAACAACAGTTTGGTTGCGTTGCCTTACTTTGCAACTATCAAACGCATAGACGCAATTCAACCAAGTCCTTTTAATCATTCTAGGTCACAGTAGGTTACCAGCCCCATCACGTTTTTTTTAATTTATCAGTTATTCTATACATAAACCTTTCCAACTGTGACTACTGTTTTTCGTTTGGCTATCATTCTGGCTGACTGTACATACTGTGGACTGGTTATCTGTAATTCGCACGAGATTGGTTGAACTGTTTGTCCGGGTTTTTGCACAGAGTTCCGCCAGAGTTTGAGTACTGGTTCGTTTTCGGATATATGGAGCGTCCTATGTTTTTTACTGAAGACCATATACAAAAATTTTACGCCCTGTACAAGTATGTCAGTCAAGTCGTGTACACAGGTTTGAGGAAAGACATTCGTCATTGGAAGCGTCCAGCAAGTTACCACTAAACTGGTAACTGGCTACGAGTCTGGTCTTAAAATCCTTGATCTTCATCCACTGGAGTCTTGAAGACTCAGTGATGACGTAAGCCTTACACACAGTTTCTCAAACGCAGCACTTGTGCAACAATTCTTCATTTCGGTATCTGATACCAGTTGAAGGCGTCACAACAAGAAGCGGTGAAAGCTTCGACCTCGAGTCATCCTTACTCAACAATTCTTTTCTTTCAGGGGTACTAACTTTTGGGACGACCTTCCATTAGAAGTTGTTAACTGCTTTTCAGGACACCCATGCAAACTGCTGTGACAATCTCACTTACTTAAGATAATTAGATTAGTAATTTAACTTGTTCTTGGTATTTGATGCGGATTCCGAGAGATGTACCACACCCTGCTTTAAATGGCTACTCTTCAGGTCATCAGGGATCAGCTAGATATAGTAACAGACAAACTAACTGGATCCGGACAATCTGGGCCTCCAGTCTTGAATCCGTGAGTAAATCGCTGAAAACGCGGAAATCCACCGGTTACCCGGTTTCACAGCTGTGCTGTGAGAGAAGACGAGAATTCGAACTCACGCCCCTTTTCGCAAAATCCAGAAGTAAGTCATTTACAGATCAAGAACTTCTTGGATTAGCAACAATCCTACTGAACACACTAATCTATGAAATCGTTGGAAATCCACGACTGGTGTTTGTGTGTGGACCAAACACTTTTAAAGTATCAATTACAAAAGAACTTTGTAGCAGTTGCTTTTTTCGCACTAAGCATTTTTCAAGTTTAAGATTTTTGAAGTTAATTAAGTGAATCAATACGTATTTCTCCATGGTATTCAAGGCCATATGGTGACAGCAACTTTCCGACATTCAGGCGAAGGACTCTATAGAACCACAAGAAAAGTCTGAATGAATTTTATATTTGTTTGCTGGAATTTGTTTCAATTCCGTGAATTATTCAAGAAATGCTTATGATAATCTTTGAGCTGCTCGTAAAGTTATACTTGACATTTGAAATTGGATATGCTAGCATTTAATAGTATAGCTATAATATTCGATGATAATGACCACTAACTAGTAATAGTCACATGGTTATCGCGTACGAGTGTGGTTAACAGCATGCTTAGAAGTGGTGTATGTTGCAGCAGACTCGGTTAAGTCTGCAGAGATAAATGCATTTATTTCAGCAGAATTATACATGTACATCGTATACATATATATATACATGTATATCGTATACTTATACATGCATATCGTTCGCACTGTTTGGTCTACATGTGCACAGTATATATAGCGTTTTGTTTAGTCGAGATCAGCCGAATCGATCAAGATCTCGATCGATGTAATTCGGTAATGTGGGGATCCCCACATGATATTACATCGGTATACTGTTTTTGAAACTACGAAGTAGGTATGCGTAAGACTCTCGTCCATGGACGAGAGTCTCACGCATACCTACTTCGTTAGTGCACTAACAGTTTAAGATGTCCTTTCTGAAGAGCAATCGAAAGGTAGTTCCAACAGGCATCGAACTAAGGAACGCAGTGGGGTTTCGGAAACAAATTGTATATTTCCAGCAATGTTTGGAATTGCGATAAACAGTTAGCCCTAGCCTAGTATGGGACCAACGGCAGCAACCGAGTGGAGAAAGAAAAGAATCGCGCGATGAACTACAGCCCACTCGCCGGCACTCAAAAGCGCGCCAATCGAAAATTCCCAAGCAGCACACAGCCCCATTTTTAATGGGGCAAAATGGGGGTTTTTCTGGGGCGAAATGGGGCTTTGTAAATAAGTTGGTTTTTCAGGACATATACATGACATTATCTCATGCTATGTCCATCTTTCGACTTCTTTATTTCTGTTGTTGATGTTGGCGTCTATGTGTTCACATGTGTCATTTTTTGTTGTGTGTTAATGCATCACTTTCACATAACTAATTGAGTTCCGTATGGGTTGACTTCAAATGCCGGTAGGTTGCCGTGATTTATTATTGGTTCTCATCATGTTATTGCGCAAAGTTGATTATATCAAAGAAAGAATAAAAGATTACCGTTCAGTGTCAACTATTCACCGAAATTGCAGTGCCCTTGAAAGCCCCCCGGGGTCCCCTAAGGGACCATATGGGGCGTGCTATTTGGGTTGCATGTAATTTTCGTGTGCGTTAGACAACGCTCGGGAAGGTCCGGGCTAGAAGACCTTGAAGATTACAATAACAGATGGGTCGTTAGGAGAAGTACGAGCATTCGCTGCGCGTAATCAGTTGCACGACTGAAGAAAGTGACAGTGAGTTCATATCAGGCCTCCTATAGGAGACGTACACAGAATCATGCGCACAGCTCAGACAAGCGCAAAAACGGGGTTGCAGCCGTGATCTCTCGAGAAACCACATGATCATTGGTCACTACACTGTGTATAGTGCTTTGTTTAATCGAGATCTGGATTAAGTCTATATTACTCGGTCATGTGAGGACGTAAATTTTTTAAACCACGAAATAGTTTTTTAACCATTCTGCCCACATTCTGAGTTATCAACAGGTTGTTTCAAGGGTTTGTTTCGATGAGAGTAATCCAAAGATTGATTCAGTTAGGGTGACACGGGTTTATAGTAGAAATTTTAATGGAAAGTGGGTGTGCGCTCGAACATAGGTAACTAACAGTTTAAAACGGCTTTCCTGAAAAGCAATCTAAATTTCGTCCCAACAGACACCGGATTAAAGAACACAGCAGGGTTGGGAAACGAACCGTATATTTCAAAATATACGGCTTGTTTTCAAGCCCCTTATCGCAGACGTACACACACTCGTGTACGATATAGACAAACAAAAAACAAGGTTTTAGTCAGAATCCTTAAAACAGCCACACATTCACTGGTGACTACAAGGCCTAACTAACTGAGATTCAGCGAGTTTTTCTTGTTCCATGTCATTCGAGCGTCCGTTGATCAAGATGTCATTCATTAAAAGCAAGATATATCTCCGCTACTGTCGACTACAGTATACACCAAGAACAAAATAAGATCACCATTAAAATGACATAAAGTAAACGGATATCAGGAAATGCTTTGAAGCAATCTTCGGAAGCATTGATGATATCAGAAGCGAAGCTGTTCTAACGGTTAATGCTTCTCCGAGAAAAAAACTGCTGCTTGAAGAAGGCTCGGAAACGTAGCTTGAAAATCTTCACGTTATGTCCTCACCGGCCAACATCATTCGTCACAATGAACAAACTTTCTACTGGGCCTACTACAATGACGTGTATGAAAATTAAGTCACCGCACTATGGTCGAAATTCAAGTGGATACAACTCAAAAATTAGAAGTCGAACTCGTACGCGACATTTTTCAGCTCGTGACCAGTTTGGTAACCGCGCGCTGGACACACTCAACAGCGATTATGTATTTCTTCAAGCTGGTATACGCGACCTGATTAACATACCCGAGAAGCGGTCTTATACAAACCCTGCAAGGTGTTTTAGACGTTTTCTTGTCTACACGGAAAACAGTGCGTTCAACCCCCCAAGAGTGGCAAATGTTTTGTACTGCCGTCTCGTGGGGAAACGCAAAGGATATGTTAGACGACAACCAAATACCCGGATCTTTCTACGGATCAATCTCCGTGATACTTACTGTGCTGAACGCACTATGAGTCCCGAAAGCATTATGAAAATCTCCGCCAAGAAACGTGTGTGCGTTTATTGTCATCTGGTGGGCGGCTCCAATCGTCCGATCGGCGCTTAAACGCGTCAAGATCAATCTGTGGTGCACTAGGATCGCTGGCATTTCATATATTTAGATCATCGGCGTATAGAAGCGTTTTGCTGGACATAATACCCGGAAGGTAGCAGACGTAAATA
>JTDE01001666.1:7048-22443 GCA_014338405.1 Paragonimus skrjabini miyazakii | reverse complement strand
ATATCTCATCAGCAATATTACACGCTGACAAGATAGTGCTACCCAAGTATGTGAAACTGTCTACAGTCTCTAGCGGATTACCTGCATCGAAGAAAATAGGTGTTGAAGTGCCCCAGTCTTGAAGCAACACTTTGCACTTTGAAGGTGCAAAGCGCATTCCATACAAACCAGCCCGGTCGCTCAACCTGTCCAGCATGGTTTGCATGTTTTCGGCAGAGGGGCTAAGTAAGACAATGTCGTCCGCGTACTCCAGACCGGTCAATCTAGCACCAGAAAGAAGCTAAACACCAAGTCCCGAAGCGCACCCCCAGACTGTCGTCCGTGACAAAATTTAACAAGACGGGGAAATCGGACATCTTTGACGAACGCCACTAGAAGTGATGAACGCCCGAGACAGTTATCCATAAACTCTCACCCTGCCTGAAGAGTTGGCTTACAGTGATCTCAACAGATTTACACACTTCTCTGGTACCCTTTTACGGAGAAGACAGCTCTAGAGAACGTGTTGCTATAAAAAGAGATATCTTCAGTTCAGTTAATAGAACTAAAAGATCGATAGTGGTAGATTTGCAGCTTAATGCGCTTGCAAGCTCCTCAGTCTTACAGTGCTACAGAATTAACGGGAGATTAGCTGCAGCTAAATTTGAATCAAGTCTTCAATTAAGCTGACACTGTCAAGCTTCCCAATATTGTTTCGAGCTTTTATTGTGAGTGCTGTGTAAATGTTTTCGTGAGCATGTGGCTGAATAATCGATGAAGATTGTGTCTTTGTCAAACAAAAAATCAACGACATATTCACCGATTCATTGCAAAGATCCGTCGCAGTTGATGTAGCATCAATCCAACCTTCGGACTCGAAAGGTTTAAGAAAGTTTAACCCCAAAAATAGATCATGATTACCGGGATTGGTAGTAAACATCATCAGATTAAAACGCTGAAAAAATTGCTACCTCCATGAAGAGGATGGGGAAGTAGACCGAATCTTAGAAGCACATTAAAGTTATCTGGAATAAGACTGGGAAAGAGAACAAGTGAAGTGCAGACCAAAGGAGTGATCTGCAGAAATAATGGTTCTTAGTTTTGTTCTGTGTTCTCTAGTGCTACATCTACAACTTCAAGTCGCTGCTTTTAGTCAAGCATACTTTTTCAGATGTTGACGATGATGGCTAAAATTGTGTTCTTTTGAAAATGTTTTGGACATAATATTTGTCCGATTTTTCGCCTTTATATAAATTAAAATCACCCACAATTGATCGCAGCTGTTGCATTCCCATTGACTTTTCCAGTCTTGCCTTTATTTTAAAACTCCTAATTTGAATCAACTCCTTTAGGTGAAGGGAGTTCTTGCTCAACAAGGATTTCTCATCGGTTACATTTCGATGCTCCATTTTAAAGTTTCTAACTTCTATTTGACCACTCAGTATCCTTCTTCATTCCTTGTTTATATTTTTGATTTCTAAAAGCCATTGTGCAAACCAAAATGGAAAACTAATAAAAAGGCGAAATTTGACCGGTGTGGTTTAAATTATGTGCAACCATTTGACGTAACACTCCATGACATATATATATATATATATATATATATATGAAAGAGGAAACACTTAGGGATATCCAGAGGAGTGAATAACGATCACCTACATATATTCGCTGGAAACCTGATGTGATTCGCAAGTATGAATGACAAATTACAATTCCATGGTTGTTGCTGTGTGCATATTACCATCGCGTGAAACTAAAAGCTGAGAAGATACGTCTGATAGTTAATATTTGTTGAAAACAGCAGAAGTTCTGTAAACGAACTGTGGAGATACCGAGTCATAGGACAGAAGAATACGACCTAAAGAATTAGTCGAGCGTCATTATGTTAAGTAGCCAAGGTAAACAAATAGACTAAAATATGTGGCTACTATCCTAGTTGACTTAAGGAAAACCGGTAGGTAATGGTGTACGACTCTAGAGGCAAACCTATAATTTTGTGACCACTAGCATCTTGACGCATTAAACGCGTGTGACTAAAGCATTGTATAAGAGAGCAATGCGGTTGGACGTTGTTTTCTTACTTTGGATCACTGTAACATACCGGTAAGCGTGTTGCTTCCATTTAGCAGATTTCAGTAGCTTTGGTGCATCTTTCGAGTACCAGTTCTTAACTTATCGGGCTGTAGCACTCTCCGCAAGCCAGCTGAAGCTGAAGGTGGCGGTTAAATGGAAAATGCCTGAAGTTAATTCGGGGGATACTGTTGTGCTGGGTGACCAAATCGAAGACGCGTTTATTCCAACACTCGGTGGAATACCTTAACACGGCGGTAACGTATGTCCAAAAGCCCATAATGAGTGGATTTCGGACGACATGGGCCACCGGATGAGCCGTCTCGCAACGAAATTAGACGAACGGTTGAGTAATGGGAAGTAAAAAAATCACGACAGAGGTCGTCAGCCACATAAACCAGACAGAAGTGCGCACGACGGGTGAGTGGAAGCCGCCGCTGTGTTGTGGACTGAAATTCCGGTTCATAACCACGATTACGCGCATGATGTTGGAACGTGCGGGTTGGACAGTACGGATCGTGCTTTACTGAACAACGTTTTTGCTACATTGTCGTTAGCATTAATATATACCTTCTTAGGACGCTGCCAACCCGAGCATAGCGATACCGATTAAATAGTAGAATTTCCTCGGCCAGTACTCTTGAAAGTGCATAATTTGCTAGGAAGTAGAAAACTAGGTTCACAAAACCAAACTCTTTAAAGAAGTTGTACGTTTGTTGAATAGTTAACAAAATAAGGCAACCGTGGTGGTTAGGCTATGCGGTTGGGAAATATAAGGTTAAATGGTTAACTGAATGTTGCATATGGTACACACATCAGCATCCTGAAATACTGTAGTATTATCTTGAGCATACATAAAAATATGGTATAATTCTATAGTTAATTTTGACAGATGTCAAAACTAATAGGTGATCAACACGAGATCCTGTTCACATTGGATCGGCACTCAAACATTTGACATGTTCCTTGTGCGTATGTGCTTAGAAATGAACGAGTATTACGTGAGTACTCCTGACCGTTATAAATACTTACTAAACTTACAGGTTTTACAGAGAACCTCACCTGTTTAACAGCTGAGATAAACTGGCGGTTACAGCTAAGTATACTTTCCAGAACTGCAGCTTCTGAGCTAAAGAAGGTGATTTTTCGTTTGTAATAATATGTACATTGTAATAATATGTACATTGTAATAATATGTACATTATGAATATGGCCGACACTTGTGAAAAAACAAGTTAAGGAGTAGACTACATATTCATGTGGATATTTGGTGATATAAGAAAGAGTTAAGTTTAGTCTACTCGGTGAATTATTTGTACGATCGGAAAAAAGTAACGAAGCAGATTGTGTTGATGTGCCTCATTAATCAGAGGTTACCACACATCGAACCAAACCGTAGGAAGAAATATCAGGCGTTATTAATCAAGACTGATGAAGTTTAACCGCTACTCTATCGTATATAAGTGTACACTTGTGTATAGGGAACCTAAGTATAATACAATCGATCTCATGCAATGGCCACATTGGGTAGAAAAAGCTGTAAGCAAACACACTAGATAAGGTAAAGTATTTCATTTTCAGTTGGGCCGTTATAGAATGAGCTATAATAAGTAGTTGTCACTTATTCTGTAAACTTACAACGACAAGATTTTCAAAACAGCTGCTGGTTTCACATTAACGACTAAACAAAGTGAGTCGAATCGTTCTATCAATCAGATATGTGTTATCTCTGATTTACTAAGTTGTGGGGTAGATATGCAAAACGAGTCAACAGGGACAACTAGTAACGTCTAGCTGGCTCTAGTCTTATATAACATGAGCCTCACTCGCACGCGTAAATCATTGCAGTGCACTGGCTAACTATCTGTTCGACCAGGATGAAAGAAGCAATTCGTTGCCGGTGTTATATGTTTTTGTTGCTCATTCTCCAAGGTCGATCGAATAAGCAACCACTGCTGAGTACTATTCATTTATCTAGTCAAACACTTGCTGGACTCAGAACGTATTCGTCGAGTTTGAGAGGCTTCCCATCTAGCATCCAAATAATGGCGATTAACGGAGAGGTGACTGGTGCATTGATGGACTGCAATTTTGCCACAGACAGTCAAATGGAAAACTATGTTATGAAAGCTCTAAAGTGATCTATTCAACAGTGGGCTAAGCTTTTCTAGAATGCAGAGCGATGGTGATTCTGTTCGTGCTTGGGCTGATATACGATCACCCGTAATGATTGAGTTGGTCTTTATGGATCCCACTACTGACAGGTTAATCTACAATGGATCACTACAAGATCATCTACTATAAGTTTGTCCTCTCCAGAATGACAAGATATTTCAGACTGATTTTACTCTGACCGATCATACGACCGACCCTGTAAAGAACCTAAAGTTGCCTTGCGATAGGAAGATGGTCCATAGGAGGGTGAATTCATGCTGGTTGCGTTATTCCCTTTCTATTCAACTGTCTGTGGAAGTCTGAACATAATGTCAAATTAAGCGGGGGGGTTTAATCGAAGAACGAATGGTATTCAGCAAAAGTCACTTAAGCAAACGCCAGCGATGGGTGGGTGCACAAACGTAAAAACGTAGTTAGTTGATACCGACAGCCATGTCTTCGCTGTGCTAGGTTCCAGGTAGCTAACCGACGCCATCCGTCAGTTTATTATGCCCACTGCTACGTATGATGTGGACTGTAAAGTGTGGATTGAGCATTGAAAACAACCCTGTCCATTTCTTTTCCGTGGTGCATGTGCATATTTGCTTAAACAATCTATATACGTATGTACGTATAACGATACTGCATTGAAGACAAGCAAGTCTGACTCCAAGAAACAGACTAGTTCTTAGGTAGACCTAATAGATATATGTATAAACAGAGAAATATTAAAATGCGAAAATCGATCAGAACTGGTTATGAGACGTTCATAATTTGTCGATTTTTCAGAACATTGGTCAATATGTCACAAGAAGCCTTTGAGACCGAGGAAGATGCGGAAGAAAGAAGTGAATCGAATATAATCAACGAGACGACTGAGCAATCAGATTCTTTTCCTATCCCAGAAACGGCTGATGATGAAAGTGCTGAAAGCTTAAATATTGAGCAGTCAGACGATCAACCAACAGGAAGTCATGAACTACCAGTTCCAGAGAAACAGTACAACAATAATGCTAACGATGAAAAGAAAAAGGAAGAGGAGGATAATGTTGAAAATGAAGAAGCGGTTGATTCTAATATGCCAAAAGACGCTCGTAACAAAGAGGCAGAAAGCGCGCCAGAAGGGATTACGATAATATCAGAAAGTGATTCCAAAGTAGTTAATGATGTGGAAAAGACAGACGTCACAGAGGCCGATTCCAAAAAACCAACTGGAGAGAGTGAAATAGATGAAGGGGATCAAGATGAGGATGTGTATTCAGAAAGTGAGGCAGAAGTTTTTCGTGCCGAGTTGAAGCCAAAACGTGTGGTTGATCCAGAGTTTACTTACAATCTAGAAGAACTTGTCTCCAGGCCAACAATTGCAGAAGATTCTGGAATTCCGGAAAATTTATTGACCTTGCATCATTCGTTCGGGTTTGATGCATTACGGAGGGAAAATCTTCAGCTGCTTGAACCAGATATAATATGCTATTTGGCAGGAAATTATTTAGAAATTCTTAATTTAGCGACGGAAGAGAAAAAATACATCCGAACGATTGGTGGTGTAGGTGTTGGTGCTTTTTCGGTACATCCGAAAAAGACTGAGATTGCTATAGCAGAAAAGAATGATAATCCCCTGGTATGCATCTACAGGTATCCTAATTTGGATCTTTATCGTGTACTGTTGGAAGGAACACAGAAAGAGTACGCAGCTTGTCAATTCAGGTAAGGCATGTGAATGTTGCTGAAAGTCTGTTGCCTCATTTGACTGTTGAAGGTTTACTGTCATTAGAAAAATCCCGAATAATTGCTACAGCCATACATCGTTGGTCTCATGAAGGGCCTGAATGAGCCTATTTTAGGTATAAAACCTAAGGATAATCTGCTTGTATACAACAGTTTTCAACAACGGTCTTCTTTTCTTAAAAATCTGGATACTTAGTTTAATCGATCGATTAATTATGATATAGGAGAAAACTTCAGTTGAGAAATCCGAAACATTCTACATCGGTCGAACAGGCTTCATATATGCGAACGGGCGTCCATGTTTTGTCCAGATGTGTTTTCGAAAACGCATGTGGTTGTTGAAACGCTCCGTACATCTCCAAAGCTAGCCTCTGTAACCCGTCAATCATGCACACACTGTCTGGTGTAAACCTCATGGAATAAGTAGGCTGTGACAGGTTTATAAACACGCCCAACAATACAATTTATGGATGGGTCAACAGGGTAATTATATATTACACCTCAAAATGTGTTTAAGTACGTGTCATGAAGTCCGCTTTTCAGAGAGTGATAGTTTTATACATACATCGGAATTGTGCGATAATTACAAGTGGTCGGAACTTTTGAATTTAAATTTGAATGAAATGTTCGCTGGTAATCTCAGAACAGTAAGCTTCCAAAAGTCACAAAGAATTTCATGGATGCAGTTACCTAACCTATTTATTAATTTATGTTACGTTGTCATCAGTCATTGAGAGGTGTATTAAGTTTGTTAGTGGTGATCGGTGTTCTTTTAATTATTAACGTTTATACAATCAGTAATGTCAGTTACCACTAGCAGTAATTTAAGTTCATAGTTCATAACCACTAAGCAATGCAGGAGACAAGAAAATGAGATTGTCGTGCAACAAGTATGTGGGTAAAGAACGCAATATTAATATCGGCATAGTTCAATGAGATTCAAACCGTGATTGTCTGAATACAGTGTACTGGGTAATTGCACACAACGTATTGTATACGTAACTGCCAACAAGCTACGTATACGGATAAATAATGAATGTGATGTAGTTATTTTTGTTCAGAAGTCCTACCATACTTGAAGTATATTTATGTGTATAATTGGGAAAATGAAGAATCGATGCACTTTGCTGTGCTACATGTTTAACTGACGTCTTTAACATACAGCTGTCTGCAAATTGCGAGCGTTATTTACTGCATGCACTACTTTTAAAAATATGATAAACTAATTTAGCCCCATCACGGCAACGTTAAGGTTTGCATTCTTGCTCTACGCTTAATCGAGCATCCGTTTCCTTTTAAGATATATTCACGATGTAAAACATCATTTATTATGCACTGCTTTTACATGAATTAATGTTCAGTTGAAAGATAACATCATTGATTTTGGTTTTATCCTCGTGACCTTACTATAGCAAGGTGATTTTTGTATTCTTGAGGTATGCAATATACTTTCGTATTCATCTGTCGTTCATCTTCGTGATATAATGTGAAGCTTTGACACATTGCCCATGATAATAACACATGCAAACACAACTGAGCATAAACACCTTAGATATTTCTGAGATCACTGTTAACTAATCTAACACTGTCAATCTGACCTCTACAGGTTTTCTGTGAAATCGACTTGATTTCTTCAACGTACAAACTCGGTTTTGAAATATGGTGTCCCGAATTATTTACGCACCGAAATCGCCAATCCACATGCATTTAGCTGACCGCTTTGAGTCACATCTACCGCAGGGATAGTGTTGCACGACAAACGTTTCCGGGTTTGTCAACGGCAGTTGAATATCATTGGTCCTTGTAAGGTTTGAGATAACTCGAACGACTGACTATTGAATTATATGCGACCTTCAACAAAAAGGGAAACTTTTCAGCTAGATGTTTTAAACTCCTGTAGCCTGTCGTCAAAGTTTGTTACTGTTGTCCTAACAAAGTGTACATTGCTCCATCTGAGGCTATGATTCTTCAGATAGAACTATCTAGGCGATGTGTGAAAATAGGAGACAAAAGAACAATTGCTGCTAGTCTCAGTAAATGGAACGATTTCCTCCGGAAACAGCACGTAGGTCGCCATTCTTCGAGAAACTCATTCAGCTCTCCAGCGTTTATGATACTTCAAATGGGTTTCGTCACCAACTCTTACCCAGTCTACGCAGACTGCCGATAAAAATGTCTTAAAAAAACAGCCTGGAAACCTGCACAGGCGCTAGTCAGTACATCTTGTGAGACGTCTGGCGCACAAGTTCAATCACGCCAAGGCACGGCTACAAGAGCTTTCGTAGTTGAATTTGCCGGAACATCGTTGCAAAAGTGGTCAGCCAACTGCTCTTGGTTTGTCGGGATTAATCGAGTATGATTATTGGCTGATCTATCATTTTTCACCAAATTTTTGAATTAGATGAAAGGCATTATTTTAAAGAAAGTCGAGACAGTTTGAATTGACACGGCCTATGGAGAAGATCAATGGAGCTCAACTTACAAAGCTACGGAGAAACCCACCTCGTTAGTCTAGTGTCAACAAACGTACGGCTAAACGCCTGAAGTTCGTGAATTGACTTAGAATCATAATGTACTTACTAATCTTCTAGCCTTGTAAATGACTACATGAATATGTTTCAACGGTGCAAGCTGGTTGTTCGTCACGTCAATCACTATATACGGAAGTCTTTGCTGATTGCTGTAATATACGATTTGGGTAAATGATGACATGACCTGGAGAAAGGGAGCTGGTACCTGGCTCATATAATAAGGCGAATCACCGTCGTCGTCCAAACTTATCATTTGTGAGTTATACAACCTGTGGTCAGAATCTATTGGAAGCTCGCAGTTAACCTGTTTCAATGTCTTGAATTTTGATATCTAGTTATCGTGGGGGCAGTGGAAGTTTTATGAGAGCCCTCTTACAGATGTAGTCCTGTCTTTGGTTGATACTACCTACCGCAGTTGAGACATACTTTTTTGGAATGTAGTAAAAAGAATTTTCATTCCACCACTAGAGTAGGACCGTTTTCCGTGTATTCTCAAGCCCGAGTTACAGTCTGGCACCAATACCGGGTACTGAAAACTGTTTGTTAAGCATACCACTGAAGACTACTGTAAGCAATGGCATACATGATGATCCTTTTAAATCACGACGCTAACTCGGTGTGGCCTTTCAAAACGATAATGAATGTGGTTTAGGCTGTTATTAACTTCCTGAATGTTGACCCATCCGGGTTGATTTGTAATTGTACACTGTAGGCTTTTTACAGTGCGTCCTGATTATTTTGAAGAGAACGTAATCTAGTCGGCGGTTAGGCAGCAATTATATGTCAATTCTACCAGGTTTACTGGTCAAAACGGTGAGTGCGAGTCCAGATATTACGAAAGTTTTGTCGTTCGGTTAATTCGAAATAACAATAAGGATACTAATAGTCGTCATCATCATCACCTTCGTCATTGGTGGTGTAAACTATAGACCTGCGGTTAACACATACGTTAAGCATATTGGTCACTGAGTGCGTACGTTAAGAGTAAATGTACTTTCATCAACTTACTCCTTCTTGGATCTAAAGGCTAGTGTTCCGTTGTCAAAGAGGGTAGAGACAGGTGGCCGCCTGTTTCTTCAGGGATTCATTTGACAGACTTTGAAAGCACCGCAAGATCATCTTGAACATGTGGTCAACCCATGGAACTTCAGTTATACTCTACCGAAATAATTATGTAGTCATACTAAACACGTGATTTGTTCTATTTTGCTATTGTTATGGATTATACTTTCCCTGTTGTAATGAATGTGCTCACAGTGAAATCCATAATATATCAAGATTAAGGTGTTCTGAGGGTACATAAAAATGCCGAAACGATTTACTACACTCTGTAATCGTAGCTTGCTAGGTTGCAGTCCGATAACTTGGTCAAGGGAATTAAACAGAGTCAGTGGTAAGTTAGAGGATTCTGAAAACATCTTTCTATAATAGAGGCTGCATGATGTGTCTAGCTTCAGACTAAACGTGCTACTGGAAACGGCGGACAACTGGGCTCATCGGGACAAATGATATCGTTTCCTTGATGTTGTACTAGGAAACTAAAGGCGAACAACAAAGATGGGGAAAACCTCCAAGGAAGTTGCCTTCTGGATACCGTATTATGTTGGTTTCATAACACAACCATCCTAACCTTAACTGCTTATGCACTTTCCCAGAGCCTCCACGTCTTCGGTTTTCTTCCAGCTCGATTCACAATCTCTTTTGTTATTAAGTTTTTATTTAATGTTTGGTCATTTTATTTAATTTAGATTATATTTTGATGTACGGTTGTACGGTACTAAATTAACCTTATTGACTGTTCACATGTTACTTTCGATGATGATGAAAGTTATGAGGACGAAACGCTAAACGTAGTTGTTATCAAATGGAACAAGTCAATTTCAAAATCTATTTTTAAACACACATAACAATGTACTTTGGCCTATTTTACATCTTACTTTTCTGTTTTCATGCAGTCCAGACGGTGAAATGATCGCTACAGTTGGGTCTGATCCGGATTATATGCTGACCTTATGGGAATGGCGCAACGAGCAAATAGTGCTTCGAGCCAAAGCGTTTTCTCAGGACATCTATCGGGTTTCTTGGTCTGCTGATTTAGCTGGTATACTGACCACAGCCGGCGCTGGACATATTCGATTTTGGAAAATGGCCAATACATTCACAGGTTTAAAACTGCAAGGCAAACTGGGCAAATTCGGTAAGACCGAGCTGTCGGATATCGAAGGCTTTGTTATCCTGCCTGATGGGAAAGTGCTGACCGGGTGCGCTTGGGGTAACTTGTTGGTGTGGGACGGGGATTTGATCAAAGTACAAATCTCACGAAAGAACAAACGACCTTGCCATACGGGACTCATCATGCACATTGTGATGGATGAAGGTGAACTGATGACAGTTGGACAGGATGGTTGGATCCGGGTAAGACATGCAGTGACCTGTGATCAACAGAAATACTTGGTCAGTGAGAGTTAACGGTTCGTCATTAGGTCTGTACTGAAACAGCGGTCCGTCTTCTAGCCACGAGATATCTCTAGATGAAGACCAGCAGTTTACATGTTATTTTCCTTTTAGAAAGGTCTGGAATGTTGTTTTCATATTATCATATAGTCAGTCTCACACTAGAATTTTACTGGTGGTCTTTTCCAATGTTATATTCGTCAAGTAATTCCCTTAAATACTAATGTAGTCACCGCGATCACCATAACCACCTATCTATGTATAAAAGATAAACGACCAGAATAAAATAACCATAGCTGGTGAGTATTCATTGGTGCTATTCGATGCTGCCGGCTAATCGAAAGCAATTACAGTACGATATCTGCATAAATGTCTACATTTCACATTCGTTGTGATATGCGGAAATAACTCTGAACACCCAAATTTTGTGGTACAAACTTCGGGACCATCAACTTTTTGATGGAATGAGTCAGAGTGTCAGCAGCGACTGCAAAGAAATGAGTTGCCTTTGACAACCTGCGTCATCTATAGAGTAGAAAAGGTGTTTGGATATCGTGGACAAGAATAGCATGTAATAAGGCTTTTATGCGTCCCTTAGTGCTTAATGGCTCAGAATCTGGTCTGCTTACAATGAAGATTTAACGAAAACTTATGTTTAGCCATCGCTGCCTCTGCCAACAAGCCCGCATCAAGCAGCGGGATCACCTGAGCAACGCGACCGTTTGTCAACGCACGTTTCGAAACGCTCGCAAGCGACGATTCACTGGACAACTAGCGCGGTTACAGAGTATGCGGTGGTGGGATCACGTACCTCGCACGCCAGTTGAAAGTTTTCCGGTGCCGTGCTCTGTTTACTGAGACTGTAATCAGTTAAGTAAACCATACAGTGATCATGAAACGATGTGGCCAAGAAATTTGGAGATCTGGACTATTCCATCGAATCGAGTAGGTAGCTGTTGCACATCAGGTTCGGGGCCCCTGTAATCATTTAAATCTCTAGTCGGAAACGTTACCAGAGGTGGTAGTATTCCGCATTCACCGGCGTACCGGTATTCACCCCATTTCACTCCAACCGCTTAGTCACACTTTATCCATTTTTAATCATTTCTTGGTCAGTTTCTTCTTCAGTCTATTCCACAGTACTGTTGGGATGGATCACACCTCGAGCGACACCACCTTCTTGTTCGAGATCATTGTTGACTTAGATGAATTACTGAACAAGTGAAAATGTGTCATCTTCCATTCAATTACTGTTGGCTGATAATTGATAAACTGATGAACAGTCGTTTATCTGCTCGGTAGAATAAGTGAAAACCAAGCAGCCGTATCAGTGGATTAAATGTAAGCGCGAACACTGATTCAGTAGGTAAAAACGATATATCTTGACTGAGGTCCTTTCCGTTTGTTTCGTGGTTGGTAAGTTCGTTTCCAGAAATCAATTATTTACCAGGGAGAAATACACCCATTCAGGGACGACTTAGCTAGAATTCTGCATTCGGCAATTCATTTGAACTGGCAGAATGACATTCCAATAAAATATACATTTCCGCGTGGGCCATTACATTTCACAACTTGTCACTCAGTTCAGATAGAACGCCAGTTATGAGGATGCGTTTACAATCGAGACTCCCTAAGTTTGAGTTGTCACGATTGAGTTTTTGCTGATCTAGGCAGTCTGGAGATATCTAAACTCACGTACAATTATGTTATTAAGCGGCGGAAAATGATGGTTGGCGCAACACAGGTAGGAGTGAAATTTTTTTGGGCAGTTTCGCTCCAACAAAATGTATTGTCATTTAAAACAACCTCATCAGAACATAAAACGAACGTGTTGCGATGTGTTGACATTTCTCCCATTTACATAATTCGTAAATGCAAACCATGCAGATCATATAGACAAAAAATAACTGGGTACGTGTACGTTTACTCCAACCGTTACATGAGACGGGATTAATCCGACGGAGTGCATAAACCATCTGTTGTACACACAACCGATTAGTAAGGTCGAATTAGCATTGCATAATTAAAGGCCAGTAACTTCCAGTTCCTGTTGTGCAGCAGTATTTTAGTTGGACCAGCTTGGTCAATTTGAATAAATGCTTTCATTGGGTATTCAGTAGTCGATGACGTAGAATTTGCAAGCAGCTGACTCACTAATTTGGAGATGGTGGATCTTCAGTTGGTTCGGCCATTTTGGGCGGTATTTGAATACTGAGGGAGATAGTTATCGATCTGCTTTGCCCATATAGATATCATTGTAACTGGAGATGAACTAGTACAGAACGCGGAGGAAAAAATTACAAGGCAAACTTCGTTCACGATTGTGCAGAATTGGTCTTCTAGTGGTCTGAACTAAGCTCACCTGCGCGATCACATGCGTTTGAGCTAGAACAGACTTTGATTCTGTCGTTCGACAGCTGATCTCATTTGAATTGCGGACGCAGAATTATATATATATATATATTTATTTTGTGTAATTTGGAGTGGCTCATTGCCATAATTCATTCTGCTGTAAGGTTCGATAATTTTTCACCGTATTCACTGATTCGTAAAAGTTTACATAACATCTCTTTATTTGCTCAGAGCGTATGTGAAATTAAAATACATCTGATTTTATGCAGGGGAGTTTTGAACAAGTCACGTTTTTACACAATCGGAGCGAAACTTTAGGACTAAAACTAATGGCTGTCGCACGTCGCTTTGTGATGAACTGAACACGGTAGTATACCATTCGCCTCCTTAGTAATGGGTGTGTTAGAAACCACTCATTGCTATTCTAATCACTTTCATGGGATATATATATATATAGATGTGGGTTACTACTGTTATGATGTTTAAAACAAACTACGCTGCTTCAAATGACAAATAGCTTTTGTGAGACTGCTTTGATTAGGAAGAGTTATTAGTCGGGAATGAAACTATAGTCGTTGATGACTGGTTTGTTTACTTATAAATTTACATCGACATCCGCGAATTGAGGCAAAAGCTCTAATCCCTCGGCTAAGCGAAAACGTCTCCGGCAACAGAGGGGCATCTCTCTGAAGTTTAAATATTAAGTATATAAGGCGATTGTAAAGGTTTTGTCAGCGTACGGAACAGAAACTTGACAATTCAGGATAGAAGACATGATCCATCATCAAGCACCTAACCACAACTATCTGCCCTCCGTCGGTCGCATCGGGTGGCACCAGCGGTCGAGCAACGAAGTTAGGAAGGAGATATTCACTAAAGGTTGTTGAACGAGTTCTTTTGCTTAATTTTCAAGCTTATGCTGATGGTTAGGCTATGCACTGGAGAAAGCAACCAGTTGTTTCCCATTCCGAACACTTTGTGATGCTATGACTGACCGGCAAAAGTTAGAAGATGGATAGTTGATGATTTGCCGCAGAAAAATGAAGTCATTCACCGAGAGGTTGACCATAGTGGGTGAGGTTCGTCTCCAGGACTGGGGCCCTTACGACTCACAGACTTGACGGCTTAAGGCTTTAGATGAGATGGAAGAAAATCGGACCTAGTTGCGTAAATGCTGTTGTCGTTTTGTCGAATTGTCCTGGAAGTAAGTTCGACTGATAACGCTGGGAGGTGAGAGCCCTAAGGGGGCTTGTGACGCTTTATTTTCATTCGCTGTTTGGCTGTTTGTTCGCAAGCTGTAACCACCTTGGTCCTGAAAGTTCGGTGACGGCCAGAGTTGTTTTTAGTAATTAGGTCCCCTTCATCACCCTACTTTCTTGATTCCTAGCCAAAGCTTTCTCTTTTTTTCTATGGTTGCGTGGCAGTTAGACATCGGCAAAAGCCACTGGCGTGTTGCTGTATTTGATGACCGTGATACTGACGGTGAAACATAAACTAAAATAATGAAAACCTGTAGAAATCGAAATTTCCAGCATTTTTACTGATAAGTGGCTAGACAGATTTCAAAGCTTTAGAAGAGACTAAATTGTGAAAATCCACGACTTCGGCTGGATCCCACCAAGCGGAAGAAACAGCATATCCAAACGCGGAAAGTGCTCTATCAGCTGAAACAGAAGGTCAGACCGAAATCCAAAAAATTTCATAGTTGCAATCAGTTCCCCACCCAACCCATTGTATCATCATCATCGTAACAGCCATGAGCCTGGCCAAAAGGTACTGTAGCTCGGGCCGCCGCTCACCTCAACAGTGACGTAGAATATCCTAGAAGAAAACGTTACTGAGGAAGCTGAAAATTAATGAGAGAAGACTAAAAGGAAGAATTAGAAATGGTATGGACACAGGTCCGCCATTGACTGCGACATATCGCCATCTCGAATAGCGTCTCTAACCAGCGGTTTGAGTGATCACGAGGACCCCAGCCAGGTAGGCGACACCTACCCACTTTGCTCAATGAAACAGTCAGGGTCTTCATATTTCGTGACCACGTTGTTGCTTGACCACCACGTGATTTGACCCAACTGCTGGTGGCCTCAGCATATAATGCCCGGTACGGTAAACGATCGGATG
>JTDE01001665.1:125961-146740 GCA_014338405.1 Paragonimus skrjabini miyazakii | reverse complement strand
ATGTCCGTGGTTCAAGTCCCGGCAGTGGCGATGATATGCACTACTGACGAGCTCTAATGAGAGCGAAACTCGAGTATAGTGCTTCTTTTCGAAAGGGGCCGACTGGAAAGTCTATGGGGATGCGACAGCTGTGATCAATTGTGAGTGATGTTCAACTTGAAACTAATTCAATCTTGATACAAAAAACGCTTGCTGAATGCTTCGAGCTAAATTAGATCTGGAGAAGTAACCGCGGATCCCACGTGCGTAAGTCACTCACCTCTAAATGCAGCCTTACTTGACGCTTTCTAGATAATAAGCAGTGAAACCTGAACATTCAAACCATGCGATAGCAAGCCCAATAGTTACTTGAAAAACAAAAGGTAACTGCGTTACAGCAGTGTGAAAACACAGGAGCCGCCGAAGAGTCCTGTTGTCATCGTCAAAATCTACGTGCAGTATTTAAGTTCCTGTCCGTAGTTCGTAAAACGTGACTGCATTTAAACAAGCAGCAAATTATATCGTGCATTACAATTGATTACGTCTGCTCACAATGCCATTTTTTTCTAATGCTGATTTGAACACACGAATAACCCAAACCTTCGCATCACTCCAGGTGAAACTTCAACACGACCCAACCAGTGAACTTACGCGGAGACTGATAATATCATGACGACTACAGTGTAAGGTTACAAAATATACCTTGCACTGCTCACTTGCTAGATGGCTCGTAAGTCACCGCAACAGGTGGTGGACACCTAACGACAGTCTGATAAATGAGGCGTTAGATTTTTCCACACGATCAAAGTCAAATACGGTACAAACGTGCGGTCTGATTAAGTGGATAGAGTTCATTTTTCAAGGATACAGCAGGAAAAATATGTTAACCTTAGTTAAACCGTCATACAGACTGGCAGACATCTCCGACCCAGTTTCAAACACTAGAGGTGTTCAGTAAGGTCAACTACTATCAGCCTTCCCACTCAATTCCGTCATGGATGCTATCCGATATAGACAGTCGACGTAAATATTCCGGTCTAATCGATCACCTTGCAAGTAGCAAACTGCGTGGTCTGGAGTAAGCCGAAGTCATTGTTGAAATCTGTAATAACTCCCGAACAGTTTTAATATTTCCAACAAGACACTATCGGATCACGAATATGATGCATTTTGTTGCCTGACAAGTGCAAAATGCTAACGTAATAGATCCTGATGGCATGTATGAGTAGTAAATTGTTTGGATGCGTACACTGGGGATTATCCTCATGGTTCGCATGAGGTAAACAAAATAACTGTCCGCCTAGCGTATGGACCATTGATAAACGCCTAACTGGGTAAGAACCAAAACAGCCTCGCGTGTGAGCGAGTGTTCTGTTTATGTCGGCGAAATTGTGTCAGTATCCGTACTAAACTAAGCACAGCAGTCTTTCAGATATAATTGAAGCAACCAAGTGAAGGGTTGGGTGAGATGTCATGACTGCCGTTCATCAAACCTTTCCCGATGATCAGGAAAATGGTGTTGAAGTAATCGGGGTCAGGACTGACTGCGAAGGGCTGGGCGGGTTGTGATTGCTTGTGAAGAGCAGGGCGAAGGTGCAACTCTGGTGGCTGAACCCAACAGCCTGATAGACTGCAACGAGTTAGACCGACGGTTCAAGACTGATTCACAAATGCTTAAGGTTACTTTGCAAGGCTTGCTGAATAAAACCCTCTCACAGTTGGACCCACCAAGGAAACATAAGCTGACCAGTAGGTCCATCGGCGGTCCGATATTGTTACTGAGAGATCAGGTGCGCCCGGTATAGCTAACAAACTGAACGAGCACCATCCGATTGTCAGACATCATAAGGAAGTTAATTACCAACCGTAGCGGCAACAGTCGTGGGGAACTCGATAAACGACACGGAGTTGAAGGAATTCTGGGGTACCATGAGGCAGTTAACAAAGAACGTCGATTCACAGAGAAACACGGAACCCAGCCAGTTAAACCCGAGGGCTGCTTCGACTGTGAGATGGAACAGTGGAAACACAGGTGCTCCTCAGAACGTTGAAATTCTGCAAACAAAACATTTTTTCGCCATACTTTTAATTTAATGAAACACCAACAAGAAAAACTAGTAAAGGTGTCACTCATGTATGGGTAAAAATAAGATGAGCGCGAGGAAAATCTTTAGCTAATACGGATACAGCTATTTCACCAGTGGATCGTACCTGCGATCACCTCTAATGGTGACAGGTTAAAACAAATGGATAAACTCATCTGCCTGAATTATTACATGGGCACTGACTGACAATGGAGTAAAGCGATCAATAGAGAATGGTTCTTGTTGACGTATACTACTTGGGACGAGGCAAAAACGTATTCATACGAAGCCAGAAACAGAACGCACGGATAATTAGTCAGCCGTATAGGTGGACTAATCATCCGTGCGTTCTGTTTTTCTGTGGTCGCGAAGCCTGAACTATACGAACCGAAGATACGCAGTCTTTGATAGTCGCTCCCTGCAAACAACCGCCAACCTACGAATGCATAGTCATTTGAACAATAACACAACCGGAAAACACTGTTTCACTTACGTATCCTACATGCAATGTAACTCGAACGTTGTCGTACCTAACGAAATTACATGAAATTCACTGTACTCAAACATGAGTTTTGAATTCCGTCCAAAGTTGGACTCGTACATCCCTACTAGCGTAGTCGGGAGGAAGCCAGAGAAAGCAGAGCGGCGGCCAGACAATGAGTTGACACTAACGCTGAGATGTGTTTCCAACGAATTGGAGAGGCTCTCCAGCTAGGGATCCAGGAAAAACGTGTTCAGAGATGCAGTTAGCTGTGACAGAATCGCAACAAGTGGCGTCTACGTAAGAATATTAAGCAGCTTTTCTGTCCCATGTCACGCGGCATTACGCTCATCCCTGTACTAGACTTTGTTGCTAAATATACACATATGGTCCCTAACCTATTCTATCACCATGACGATGTGATCAGACTTGTGCACTGCATCGACCTCACAAATTATGCTGACTAAGACTTCAGTCCTACCAAGTCAGATAGGCCAAAGGGGAGCAATTAAACGGAAAGCGGTTACACCCATGAGGTTTGTTCAGACAGCATACAAACGTAAATGTAAGAAAACTAACTGGAATTCAAGCTACCGGTGTGAATAATGCTTAGCAGAAGATACCAATAAACAAACCACCTAATACAAGTCAGGTGAGTAAAGCAAAGGAGAACTGGGAACAAATTGCAACAGCTATGAACACTCGCTACGAAACGGTATGGTTCGAAGGAACTCTGCGGTTATGACATAATTGGATTTCTGTTGCGTCAACAACCTTTATGAGGAAGTGTCAACTGAACATGACGACGACCGCCAAGAGTATAATCGCAAGCTGACTGAAACGTTGTGCGAAGAGCGCGAGCACTACTTGACCGGAGAGTCGAAAGAAGTAGGTGGGCTTCTTATCAAGGAATGCCAAAAAGCTATCTTCCCTGATTTATGTTTATGCTGGCCATAGAGTCGGTGTGAGACCATGAGGGGAAAATATGGATCATGTATCATCAGCCAGTTACGCTGGTGTGACAGATCGGCTGACCATTTTGGAGATCGGTTCAGTTAGCCCCAACCGGGACCTGAATGGTCAGTTAATGCGTTCCAGGCAGCCGTCCACCAGAAGTGACCCTGAAAGTATTGAGGTAACATTACTCTAGTATCTGATGCGTCCGTTTCGCTGGCCCTATATTATGTCGATTTATTACACCCAGAGAATGCCAGACGTTTGAAGAACAAGAATCTGATCTGACCTGGTGCGCGCTGACTACATTTTCACCCTACGACGAGCACCGACACTCTTAAAGGTAGAAGACAGAGGTAGTCTTTTAAACCTAAGGGCTGCTAACGATTCGGTTGTTCATGACGTTCTCTGGAGATGCCTTCTTCGAAAGAGTTTCGGAGAAACGTGAATTTGTTTAGAGCGTTGTGCGTTCACTGTAGAATTGAGAGTTCCTGGACAATCATCTCGGGTGTTCACTACCTCTAGTGATGTTCGGCAGGGCTGTCTGATTTCTACTTTGCCGCTCAAATTTCCAGCGGACGACATTCCGGAATACACTTGAGAAATCCGATCGGTCTGCTGTTGAGGTTTATTCCGGCACAAAGTCGACCGATAAGGAGTAGGCCACTCTATCGAAAACATACGGACCACGTATTCAAAGTTCTAAGTGGTGTTTCAAGACTGGGATATTCTCCCTCCCACGTTCTTCAGTGCGACCAATCCGACTGAAACTATGGATAGCTTCGCATGCTTGTGTAGTTGTCATATTTTATTTCTACATCGTATTTGCCTCTTCCGTATCATACTGATTTCTCCATATATTATTCTAATCTACCTTGCAGTTCGTTACGTTACAGTTCACATGCCTCGTTTTCTGGTTGATTACAGCCTTCCTATCAGACGTTATCTTCCTTTCACTCGCTCGATTACTCCTCACGGATCTATTCGTTACAGTAGTATTATCCCATCAGCTTCGGATGTTGTTAGATATATCAGAGAAGATTGCTAAGCAGGTGTTGTCGTTGCAAAATGCATCATCTATATTGTCGAAAAGACGTCCAGTTGTCGTAGGAAGGAAGGGTATGGAACGTTTATGTGCGTTCTGTTTTGCCCTATGGGTCTACCTGCGACGGAGACATCAACATACATACTGTGGCTGACCATCGTTGTCTCTCACAATAGACCCAAATCAAGTGGGATGATCACGTGAACAACGTGGCCGTTCGTTAACGCGTGTCACAGAACGTTCAGGATACGCTGCTAGTTGGTCAACAAACCCGGCTGAACACCTGAAATGGTTGAGTGAGTCACCTCATGAGCCAGCTGAGCGTTCTTCCCATCGGGCACTATTCACCGGAACCGTCAGCAACTGAGTAACATCACGTGCTGGTTTACCAACGACGTGGTCACGAAATATGAAGGCCATGGGTGTTCCGTTGAGCAAAGTGGGTAGGTGTCGCCTGTCTGGTTGATATGCTCGGGACCACTGAAACCGCTAGTTAGAAACGGTATTCTAGAAAATAATGTCATGTAGCCAATGACCGGCCCAGATTTACGATATTCCCAGCTCTTCGCATACACATTTTTATTTAAACAAATTTCTCGATTATTCTACGTCACTGTGGCCAGAACGACAGTACACTGTAATCAAACTCATAGCCGTCATGTCATCATCATGACAGCCATGAGCCTGACCAAAAGGTACTGTGGCTCGGGCCGCCGCTCACCTCAACAGTGACGTAGAAAATCCTAGGAGAAAACGTTACTGAGGAGGCTGAAAATTATTGAGAGAAGACTAACAGGAAGAATTAGAAATGGTATGGATACAGGTCCGCCATTGACTGCGACACAACGCCATCTCGGATAGCGTCTCTAACCAGCGGTTTGAGTGATCACGAGGACCCCAGCCAGGCAGGCGACAACTACCCACTTTGCTCAATGAAGCAGTCAGGGTCTTCATATTTCGTGACTACGTTGTTGCTTGACCACCACGCGGTTTTATCCAACTGTTGGTGGCCTCAGCATATAATGCCCGGTAAGGTAAACGATCAGATGACATACGGAGTACATGACCTAACCATCGCAAACTGTGCAACGTAATTAGCTGACCAACTGATCGCGCATCCCGAGCGTTCCGGAATACGCGCCGGCGAACGGCCACATTGCTCACGCGATCAGTCCACTTAATATGGGCCAATTCGCGGAGACAACGATGGTCAAACACAGCAAGCCTGTTGATGTCTTCTTTGTGAACAGGCCACGTTTCCGAACCATAAAGCAAAATGGAACGCACACAGGCATTATATACCCTTCCGTTCAGCGACAACCGGACGTCTTTTCGACGCCACAGATGACGCAGTTTGGCAAAGGCAACTCGTGCCTTTGCGATCCTCGCTGATACCTCATCAGCAATATTACAGGCTGACGAGGTAGTGCTACCCAAGTATGTGAAACTGTCCACAGTCTCAAGCGGATTACCTGCAATGAAGAAAATAGGAGTCGAAGTGCCCCAGTCTTGAAGCAACACTTTGCACTTTGAAGGTGCAAAGCGCATTCCATACAAACCAGCCCGGTCGCTCAACCTGTCCAGCATGGTCTGCATGTTTTCGGCAGAGGGGCTAAGTAAGACAATGTCGTCCGCGTACTCCAGACCGGTCAATCTAGCGCCAGGAAGAAGCTCAACACCAAGCCCATTAGATTCCCGAAGCGCACTCTCCAGAATGTCGTCTATGACAAAATTGAACAGGAAAGGGGAAATCGGACACCCCTGACGAACACCACTAGAAGCGATGAACGCCCGAGACAGTTGACCATAAACTCTCACCCTGCTTGCAGAGTGAGCATACAGTGATCTCAGTAGATTCACGTATTTCTTTGGTACTCCCTTGCGGAGAAGGCAGCTCCAGAGAACGTTACGAGCAACTGAATCGAAGGCAGCCTTCAGGTCCAAAAAGACCACGACTGTCGGCTCTCTGTAACAGTGCCAATGTTCCAAGATCCGTCGCAAGGTAAAGATATGATCAACGCAACCTCGACCGGATCGGAATTCTGCCTGTACTCCGCGTATCTGGTTTTCTCTGGGCTTAGTGAGCCGACGTAAAATGAGACCAGTGAGTAACTTGGACGCAATAGACACCAAACTGATGCCCCTGTGATTGTCACATAGATTTCGGGACCCCTTTTTGAAAACGGGAATGACTGTTGATAGGCACCAATCACGAGGCACCTCTTCAGTCTCCCAGATCGTCTGGAGGAGTTTTGTCAGCTCTGATATCAACCTCTCCCCACCATCCTTGAAAAGAGAGGGAGGGAGGAGATCTGGTCCAGGAGCCTTATTACGCTTTAATGAGTTAAGCTCCAGGACCACTTCTGCTTCCGACGGAGGACCGTCTGGAGTGCAATAACTGACCATCCGGGTGCCGTCGTCCACATGATCTGGTTGAGGCCAGCTGAACTGTTCTTCAAAATGTTCAGCCCACCTGTCAAGTCGGCGCGATTGACTGGTAATAAGTGAACCATCTTTTTCACCTACGGTCTCACTTACACCGACTTGACGGCCAGTACAACCACGGATCAGGGAAAAAAGCTTTCTGCTGTTCCCAGATAAAAACGCTTTTTCCATCTCTTTTGATTGTTCAATTAAGTATTGCTCACGGTCTTTGCGCAAGCTTTTAGTCAGCTTGCGTTTAAGTTCTCGACGGTCGTCATCATATTCAGAACCAGGTGGGATCGAGCGACGCTTGTTCATAAGGTTTATCGACGTGACAGAAATCCAGTGCTGTCGCAACTGAACAGCCCCATCGGAACATGCCTGTTCGCCGCATGCCTTCATAGCATCGGCGATTTGTTCCCAGTGTTCATTAGGATCCTTCATTTGACTCGAACTGGGTAACTTCTTCACCAACGCCTTTTGGTAAGCGTTCTTCACATCCTCATCGCTCGAATGCCAGTTAAGCACTTTACATTTACGAGCGTGTGTCCTCTGGGCAAATGATAAAACAAAACGGGCACGCACAACAGCATGGTCCGAATCCAGGTGGTTGCTCCAAAAGGCACGACAGTCCTTAACAGGGTGGCGCTACCTGTAACTAACTGCTATATGATCCAACTGTGTCCACGGTTGGGAGGCACACGGAGGTCTCCAAGTAACAGTGATTTTTTCTGTGTTGGAATGCCGTACTCGAAATATACAGACCGTGGGAAGCGCACAGCTGCAGCAGTCTTTCACCATTATCAGTGCGTTTTGCCCGGACACCAAACATACCTCCTAGCCGCTTCTCATCCGAAGAAAGACGACCAAGCTGAGCATTAAAATCGCCCGCTAGTATGATGATGTCTGAGTGTTTAATTTGCCTCGGAAGGTCAACGAGGGCGTCATAGAACGCATCCTTGGTAGCATCCGAACAGCTGTCCGTCGGAGCGTACGCCGATATAATGAATACACAACGTCTTTCTGATTTGCGTCGACAGACTTTTACCGATGTATTGAGTCTGACAGCGCACAAGTGACTATTCACTGGGATCCAGTCGAGCAAGCATTGCTCCGCATTGGAACTCAGTACGATTCCCACTCCAGCTTTACCGCGAGATTCAGCTTCAGTATCACCAGAAACCCTGAGAGAGAAGCGCTTGGATCGACAGTTATCTAGGGGTGAGCTCAAACGGATAATTGTGCTAGAATCGTAGACTCGCGTCTCCGACACAGCACACATCAAGATCCAGACTTGAGAGAGTACTTGCCAGAGCAGCTTGCTGACCGACTTGTCGGAGAGTGCGGACATTGAAGGCGCCAATGTTTACCAGTTGTCTTGGCCTCAGAAAACAATTATCGCCCGAAGGCATATGGAAGGCAGAAGGAATAGGGGGTAAGACAGTAGGAGAAAGTTGAGATCGGTTAGTAATGTCACTGTTGAGAGAACGATAACTTCTGATACTTCCCGGTCGTTTATGCCGCGGAAGGGGGTTGACTTGACGGACCCCACCCCGAGTCTCTGACTCAAAAGTCTGACCTGCGAGACAACAGGACACAGGGTTTTCTTGGGGGACCCCACCCGGAGCCAATGACTCAAGAGTCTGACTCATTTGACAGTGAGGGGCTTGCCTAGCCCGAGGGCGCAGTAAATAAGACAATGATGTCTCGTTCTGAGCACTGCTGCGCGCAGTGGATGTACTCGAAGCTACATCAGGCTTTTGAGAGATAACAAATGTTTTTCGACCGTATTGGATAATACGCCGGCGGTCACGGTCAACCGTTGGGCGATCGGAGTGCTCTTTGTTTGAGGGTACCTTTTCTAACCCCCTTCTTCTTGATACGGAAGACAGCAGTGCCGCAACTATGAAAAAAGTTCTGCTGTATGCCCATAGGATCGTGCCTCACTACCTAAGCACTCCTACGCGGTCAGTAGTGCGACATACAATCCTATGAGTGTAACTGTTTTTCGTCTGACTGCTCCCCTTTGGCCTGTCTGACAAGGTTGCACCTGGAAGGACAGGGGTCCTTGTCAGCATAGCCCGCCGGATCAAAACAGTACACAAGCCCGACCACCTCGCCAAGGTAGCCGTCATGTACGAATCAATGAACACAGATGAGCGACAGCGCGAAAAATACAGTTATTGTTGGATATGAGAAGACCACCGCCCCAGCTTTCGACTCGTATCTTCACACACGCTGGTGAAAAATCCGCCCGCCGAGTGAGCACAGAACATTGTTTAAATCCTCTCCATATCCTAGTGGAATTCATAAGGAGCCAATAATGCAAACGGCCGTTTTCGGTCATTCTCATCAGGCTTTTACAGTTGCACAGGGTATGTGTGAATTGTAAAAGAAAACCAGAAAACCCGTCAAGTCATTAAAGCACACAAGTGTGGGGCGGATCACAGTCGATTGGAGGAGAGTGAGAGTATTGGTGAGTGCGTGAGGGTGTTGTACGTGCCTGGTATCAGACACGCGTATGTCGGTGTCAGGTGGCTCAAGCTTGTTCAGGTATCTATGCACACCGGATTGTGATTACGTACGACATCGAATAGATTGTTACCAACCGGCTAATTTGAAGGGTTGAATGCAAACAGTCATCAACCATACTTTAGCGTATAAGATACAGATTTTAAGCAGATCTCAGGTTGTGTTAATGCTATCTGGTGCATGATTAAGTAGACCATGAGATGACATTTTAAGGAAGCTAGCAATAACAGAAACGGACTTGCTTAACGAATAGGAAGTTCAAAATAATTAATGGCAATATTAGCAAGGCATGGCAAAAACACGACCTAGAACGAACACTTTCAATAAATATTAGCAATACTCACTAATGACAGTAACGGCGCCTATTATTCGCCTTTTCAGAGATCTCCGCAAATCAACATATGAATGATTGAATCATTCCTGACGCTAAGAACACAGAAACCACTCGAGTAAGCGTCGTGATTGATAACCGTAGCCCGTGGCATTAATTAAATGTCGCATGAACTGGATCACTTAGAAAAAGGCATAGTAACCGCGGGAGGACTGTTCGGCAAAATAAGCCGGGAAGCATACTGCCCGAACTAGAAAAACATGCTGTATTCGTTGTTTCCAGTCATAAAAAACTTTGAGGTATATATGCCAGTATGCAGTGTATTAGCCATTCCGAATCGAGGCAAATACATGGAGAACTCCAAAATGGTTCCTCTTGGATTGGATGTTCTATACGAACAAGAACAGAAGTGATGAGTTTCGACCTAGTGAAAGCATTAAGAAATATACTAACACAGTTGTTTCAGTGTTACGTAAAAGATAACTTCCAACTGCATCAGAGCAACAATCAACGGGTACATAAATTTAGGCGAAGTGTCTATGGGAACGATATATCAATTTAACCTTACCCCAGCAAGTAGCATAAGTCAGCATTTGGGACACTTACAGGAAGCTTTTGTCATCTAGTTCCTACTTCTGAACTGTTGCGCAGTTCAACAAAATCACTTAAGCATCTTGGTTAAGGTCAGCCGATGAAAAAAGGAGCGCGATCCCAAAAAATACCCTAGAAAGGATAGTGAAGTACGGTGACAGTGGAAAAAAGTTAATGTCGGAAAATTTACAGAAACTATCGCATCTCAGCCTGTAATTGATACTGAACGATTGGGTGTTAGCGAAACAATCCGTAAAGCAGCACCACCAACGTACATAATTTGCGAAGAAGCCTAAAACGTTAGACCAAACTGTAACTGACTATGTGTTAATGCACATCATTAACTGAGTTTTATTACATGGTTCGGTTTTCTCTTTTCAACTTTCATATCACTATTGTTAGATGAACAAAGCCTAACCCTCTCTACTTTGTCTCTGTTGACAACTTGATTGTTAATTACATCACAAGTTAATCATCAAACAATTTGAAACGGAACGTTTTCTGCGGTCAGAATATTTCGATGCTGACCCAAGCTGTACAGTGGATTCATCGGTACTAACTTCTCAAGTACCGTGGAAACGTTTGGGTCCAATCAACTCGACACTCTCAGCTACTGTTCCCCCGTCGGTTTATGAATGTAGTACAGGTTGTAAGATTTTCGAAAACGCCATTTCAACATCTGAGAAGACATGTGAAATTCCCAGACGAAGTTTTTGCTTGTCACCTTATGGCAACGTGAAAAAAAAGTAAGCAGAATTTTGATCAAGCTGTTCCAAAACTCGGGTCACTAGCTAAAGTCTGCAACTTGAGATCTGTTAGTGCAGAACAAAATCAAAATGACTGTTCATGGAGCATTCATCATCGGAGTGCAGTCTGACATTATACGTCAACGGTTCCTAGAGAACAGGTCACTAGACTTACAATATGCTGCCGAGCAGGTTCGACCTCTCCATTTGTTCTAAACAGCGCCCTTTCCCTGCTCTGCTTCAGTCTCAAATCCTGAAGCATTCTTCGAGTCTCAGTCTCTTGTTCAACCTCAGAAAGAAAACGTCGGCGGATGCCAGTAACTAATTCTACTTTTATGGTCATGATCGAGATCAATGTTCCAAGTGTCCTGCGTGAGACGCAATATGCAAGGGACGTGGTAAAAGAGGTCATTACCAAAAGGTATGCCGGTCCGCAATAAAATGCAGCAACATTACTTCGGTTGGTAAACTGTTGCTTTCCTCTATGACCGTCGCGGTGACTCAGTTCTACCTCACGAATACTGTTACTGGAATATCGACAAGCGAAGTACCGTTACAAGCTTTAATAGAGGCCGGAAGTTTTGACAGCTAAAGTTCACGTTCCGCTGTCCGGAGATACCGGTGAAGACCTGAAAAGAAGTCCAATACAAGAATTACGGCATTTACCAGATTAACTAACCATGAATAGAATCACTGTTGTATTGTCACGCGTCACAAGAACTATTATTATGGACAAATCGAACTCTGTATTACCTGATCTTTGCGCTGACGTTATCCTTAGCTATGATTTTCTCGAACTACAAGAAAAAGTTGAAATCCCTTTTAATAGCAAAAAAACCATCGTTTTTCCTATACGATTTACTTGAAGCCTTTATCGGAATGCGACAGCGACTGTCGCTTTTTCCTTGAAGCATGCTTAAGTATTAATAACTGTAAATGAACGACACAGAAAACGCCTATTCTCTAAATGGACTGAGGAGATAGTCAAGAAAATAATTCATCATTCTATTTTTAGCGCCCAAGATTTGCAAAGCGCTTATTAACAAATATCCAATAAGGAGAAGGAACCGTGTACTGCCTTCGAATTCTGTGGAAGTCTCTATTAGTTTCGTCGTATACCGTTTGCAGTGACCAGTGGCGTCGCCTGTTTCCAAACGGTAATAGACAGACCTATAAAAGACGAAGAGTAAGAACGACCAAATTCAATTATAACGTCTCGAGCTTTTAAGCTACCGTCCACCAGAAAACCAAGTCGCCAATGCGCTATCCTGCACGCGTTATGTATTATCAACTCATGTTTCTGAAGAAGTTACGATTCCTTGTGTCATTCAGGTGTTGTTTGAATGTTGCAGTCCACGCGTTCCAGAAACCTATACTACTCAGCTGAAGGTAAAATCTATTATTTCGCGTTGTTCGGTATGCATGGAGTTAAAGTTGAGATAATACACCCTGCCAAATAGTACTCTAATTAGAGCGGCTGTATACTACGAAGAAGCGATTGGTGATTTTAAAGACCTTTCATCCGTTGCTGATAACACGTACTTGTTAACAACTATCGAATACGCAGAATACGCGTCTGCGTTTCCCTGCCCACGTGAGGGCATCTACTATCACCAAGTGCTTCTTGCAATCGTTTTCGATACTCAGTATGCCCTTTTACGTGCATTCAGATCTAGGCCAAGCTTTCACGTCTGAGTAACCACAGTTTCCTGCTTAGTAAACGTATCATCATCAGCCGAACCACGACTTACAAACCCCAAGCAAAAGGGCAGGTAGAGAGGCTAAACGGTACACGTTGGCGAACGATAATGCTCGCGGCGAAATCAAAAGGTGCATCCTGAAGTCGTTGGGAATTTGTATCGTTGAACAGTTTACATTCAACAGTGACGATCGCAACCCCACATGAACGGTTGTTTTTTATAACCGAAAATCAACTTCAGGTTTTTCTTTATCGAGCTGGCTTACCGTCCAGAGACCGGTCTTAATGTGGCGTCATTTAAGATCCCCAATGTACGACCCACTAGTTGATGAGGCCGAGTCAATCGGGTATAATGCACGACATGCTCACCTCCGCCTCCGCCCCCCAACGGGAACGAGGCGGAGGCCACTAGTAAACCGTAATCGGTCTTCTGCCTGGGTCCAGACGTTCTGGTAGTATCTCTGTCCACGTACAACACACCAACAGTTTAACACTGCACCAGTTGTCTTGCGGCACAAATCTGACAACTCTTTGTTATGTACAGCAGAGTGGATGGGTGAAAACTTGCCACCTTCAATCCGTCCTCCACTGTTGTAGTAATTTTAGTTTACGCTCCTCCCGAACCCCAGTTTTAGTAATAGAACACTTAGCTAAACATAGTAACAGCGCCCGTAAGTCTGCTCTTTTATTACCCAGTCTCCGGTCCCCCTAGGTCTAGGCCTAGAAGGGAAATTGAAATAGGCAATTTTAACGTTTACACTCCGGAACAGAAAAGTCAACCAGTCCGCTTACACACGAGCGTTAGACCTGCCGAATGTCCGCTGCATTTTAGGAACTAGAATCAAAGACAGTAGTCAGTTCGTCAAACTGACAGCACCCGCACTGCCTACTGGATGCTAGTTGTACATTTCGGGCAACTCCGTTGTCTCCGTTACTGAGCCCCCTGGAGTAGAATAGTCATCAGCATAACATTCGGGGCCGCACTGGTAGAGTAGATGCCTGTTAACCGCACGCTGTGTGCCGTCCGTTCGGTTAATTCAGTAAAAGCTAACTGAAGACGCCAAATTCTCGAAAATATTTTACTTTTGTCTACCTATGCTTCAAATGGTTGCAGTGACGTCGGTGACAAGGACCACCTGTAATCCAGTCCGGCTGCTCTTCTTTAGTCCACACAAACAGGATAGTCATTTCTGCCGTATGTGGACGTCCAGGTCGGCCACCTTGGACAGACCGAGCATAATTTGGGTGGCAGGTTTGGGTTGGTATCACGTCCGGATAACCGTAGATAGCTGCTGAAATTGTTGAGACCTCCCTTATGAGAACCAGACCTGATCTTAAACAGACCACAAAGCTGTTAGTGGCGCGGCTCCATTCAGGACTGTCGTACATACTAGAGCACAAATTCAGATCATGTGTTTGCGTTTTATCTTACGTTTGCTTAGCAAGGACCACATCGACAACAACGGCCGGCTGACGAAAAACTGGTTATGCCGTGAGCAAAGCCCCAGTAGCAAACCAGCCTGGAAAGAATGCATAGAAGTCCTTATCCTGAAGACGCTAATAGCTACCAGACCTAAACATCTCATGAAGAAGCGACTGCAGTACATGGCACGGTGGTTCGTGGGTTAAACAAACATTTCAGAGAAACCCCTAGAGCTGTCAGACTTCAGATGGAACATTTCTCATAAAAATTCATATGATGAGTTTAGGAAAGACGCTGATATGAAGGGGAGGTGAAGGCTGATAGCCGATCACGGGGCTTGGCCAGTAGGGAAAGTTAAGGAAATGGATGCCACTTTCGTTACAAACAGCACAGGCAGACTCTCCCAGTTTGCCCGCGCTACTAGTTCAGAGCGTCCATCTATCAGTGACGCTATCAGCGAGGCAGGTGGCACATCTATCCATAGTAGATCCTGAGGGTCAGAACACTGAGTGGAACAAATTATACGTCAAATTAACTGGCATCCTGCTTCTACTGCGTTACCGCCACAAACTTGCAATGTAATAACCAGATCGGCAGACTTAGAACCACTCACCGAAAGTGAGGTCCGCTATTTTATTTCGGTTTTCGAATGAGATAGGGTTGCAGGCCCAGATGCCTTGGTCCCAGTACATCTCAAAGAAGGTGAGCAGATGTTAGTGGAGGACCTGGTCTAATCGTTTCAAATTGTGTGGACGACGGAAAACATCCCTCTCTGCAGGGGTCATTTGATAATAGTTCCAATATTCAAGAGAGTAAGGGATTTTGCAATAACGTTAAGGGGGTGAACCTGATCCCCATCAACATTAAGGTATGGTGTTCATTAAATTTTGTTGACTAACTGCAGTTTGGGCGACGGGCATTAGGGAAGAACAGGCAGGGTTCCGTCCTGGTCGAGGATGTCTTGATAGAATTTTCACTTTTCGCCAAACTCCTGAGCAGCACTAAACGTATCGCCCGCCAAAAATGGCCATTTTTCCCGACTATGAAGTCGGGTTCGATTCAGTCGATCAATCGACACTTTTAGAATCACTTAAATGCAGGGACGCACCAAACAACTAAGGGAACTTGCAGCTGGCGCTTTGATCCCATACTCTAGTCCGGGTTAGGGTTCACGGTTAACTACCCGACATCTTCAGCACCAAGGGCGGTGTACATCAGGACTGTCCATTTTCACTAATTTTGTCAGATGAAATAATGGAAGACTTTTTATTGTACTCACAAAATGTTGGCGTGGACCCCCTACCTGGTGGAAGACTGATCTTGACAATGCTGCGTCCTGCAAAATAGTTAAAAATGCGCTTTGCAATGCAAAGTGCCTCTGCGAAATGGCTGTGATTACGTGAAATCGATGCTGGATAATGAACTTAGGGAGATTGTCGATCAGTCTGTGTGCTTGAGAAGTTGAGGCGGCAACAGTATAAGTACAGGGAATGGAACAAAACTCGTGCCTCCCAGGCCAGGACAATATTCGCCAACTTAATACACTTTTGGGGACAGAGGTGTCGCTGTAGCTTAAAGATCGCGTGCATAAGGCAACTGTATGGGCTGTGTTGTCTTACAGCCCTAAATTCTGGCTACTCATATTTAAAGACGAGCCGTATTCAGGCAGCTGACCGTCAATGCCTGTGTCCGATCGCTCGCATCGAGTGGTGCGGTCAAGCAAAACGACGAAGAGGTTAGGGAATTTGGTGATGACTGTCGAGCGAGTTTTTCTTGTTTACTGTTCAAGTTAACCAGTTCGATCATGTACTAAGGATGCCAGTTCGTCGTCTGCCGCACTGGAAGCTTTTTGTCAGGGATGCGGTTGACTGTTGTGAGGGACGTGGTGGACAGAAGAGCTGGTGTGGGAAAATGAAACCGTTCAGCAAAAGGTTGGTTACCGCGGCTTGGGCTTGTGTTAGGCTAGAGCACTTGCTGTTCACAGAGTAGGCAAATAGATACCTTAAAAAGGATATCGGCTGATCATGCTCAGCGGCGCGGTTACTGTCGTTGGCTGGCTGTGTTGTCTGTGAGGCTGGAGCATTTAATGACGCGGAGCAGAGAAAGCCGTAAAGAAGCTGTATTGCTGATGATGCCCTTCTTTCATTGATACTTTGGTTGCTCATTTGCAGGGCGTAGGCGCTTTGATGTTGAGTGTTTACTTACAGATGTAGCCATTCTTACTAGTTAAGTCCCAGCTCTGTTTCCCTTTGACGGGGACTTGACCTTTTCTTCACGGCTGTATGGCAGATAAACATTTCCAAAAACCACTGATGTATTGCTACAGATGAGGAGATGAGGGTTCGGTACAGTGGATCAGTGTAAACGGGGGGTGGGTGTTAAAGAGATACCTCTTCTGCCTCTTAAAGTTAGAAATACTGAGAAAGCCACTTCACCCTAAGAAGAAACTGACGGCTAGTATCATCGTTACGATTCAAGCAGTGTGCACAACGCACTTGTGGATGAATCAAATTTTAATTATGTCCAGTTTATGCGTTATACTCCATACATTATTCTCAGTGTGAACAGTAGTGTCACAAGCTAGCCAGATTTCGCACAGATCGTGAAAACACTAAGTAAACTTTCACCCTCCTCGTGAACGATCCACTCCCTGGTTACAAACGCAACTTGTGGTGGCAGCGTATCGCACTCAATTGCGTGTCTACCTCCAAAACGTCTCCACTAATGTTAACTGGTGTAATCTAATCCACGTTGTTTCCCTTGATACATTTTTTTTATAGAATAATCTACGTCACAACCGAAGTTTGTGATAGTTTCGGCAACGGGCTAACAGCCACCACGAATGAACGAAAAGCATAAGTGGTCCGAGAATGATGTTGTCGAGACTGTCCTTGTCTAATCACCACGCATACCCCTTTCGGATGGAAGAAATAACATAAAAACAGACAACCGAAGTGCCATCATCACATGCATACATGTCACTGCAGTGACAAATTTAGTCATCCTTATCCCACACCACTGTTGTACATAACGCCTTTAACTTTTCATCTGCCCAATCTTTCGAACGAACTGTTAACGTTCCATGGCCTAGCAATAGTATACCAACTGTCCTTAGTAAAAAGATTCATTCAACGTGGGTAAAACTGTTAAGCAATTCAGTGTATGGTATTGACCACTACAGCCATGGACGAAGATCACCGCAAGTCAACTTAAAACCACCAATAAGCACCAGAAGTCAAAAACCGAGGTAATCAAAAAGTAAGCGCGGTGGATGCGTCTAACGACAATACCCCCGGTGTAGGACATTTTAGTCTGTGTCCAAAACTGGAGTGTCGCAGTTCCAACTAACACTGACCTAAATCGGAGTCCTTCAATACAGCATTTGAAGTTAAGCGCTGTGTAAGCCGGTAAGGTGCGCATACGCTGAAAGGTCACGTAGGGCTAAATACACCAATGTTTTACCTCAGTTTCTTTAGTTCGGAATAGGTTACTGTAAGTGTACAGTTTAAGCGACATTAGAAAGACCTACAACTAAACAAACCGTGGATTCGTCGAAAGACCATTTTCGGCCTGAAAGTTCCTCAAGTAAATGGATAACTGGTCCGGTGACATCGATGCCAGTATGCAGCCATTTTAACGGGTATGCACTTCTCATTTGCTCTTATATATTGTCATCGAGGACTGTACCGATTAACCCAACCCGAGCAGCAACCAGGAAGAACTCGAAAAGCCACTGGCGGCTGCGCCCGTAACCACATACAAAAGCGTAATACAAAGTAGTGATAACACCGCATTCTACAATATGCAAGCCGGTCACTAGAGGAACCTACTGCTGTACGCGATACAAACTGCCAGTGTAAAACGTACTTTGTAATTACTGCGGCGACTGACAACAGCCAAAGAGGCCTACTTTGTGCGAACAGTGCACGTGCACCGAACATGCACTGCACATGTGCACCGGGAGTACCGCGAATGCGCATCACTGTGAGTCAACAACAATGGTCGATCGTCGATTATCTGGACGGTCAATAATATCCAGATGGTGGGTGAAGGTGAGTATACTCCTATAGGAGAGAAAACGCGCACAGCACCAAAACGTGATCATGATCATATGGGTGCACCCATATAGTACAGCCATGTTTGCAGTGTCTCCGAAAGCCAGCGTTTAACAAAGAGCAGGTAGGTCGAGTAATTCGGGGTGGGGTTCATGTACCTGTAAGTGTTCGAATATGAACACAATTTCTACCGGAACTGAGAGTTGACATACATCATATCACACAAACTACGGTTAGTACAACGTATTTCTAGGCAACCGATGGCTGACAGGCTGTTACACTTACGATCACAAAAAGTAATGGTCGAATCCGGGAGTTCCCACTCGAAGAGCTCAGGGATATCCCTGAGCTCCTGATACACACAAGAAGCGACAAGTTCAGTTGTGTTCGATACAACATGACCATTCCAAAAGGCTTCACTAACCTTCAAGGTTACAACAAGTTAACCCTCGTTGTAGCTTTACGGCCTGCTGGACGCTCAGGAATCACTTGTTTCAATGTACTTCATATCCTTTCTCGACAGTTCCAACCATGTGCACTTGATTCAAACAAACAATTGAGTACCTCTCTTCAGTGCCGGTTGAACACATCATTACCAGGTGTCTTTGATACAACAAATTATCACATTTTGTCATCAGCATATTATTTAAAATGTGATAAAACCACTACATAATACTAATATTACGTCAGTATGTACTAGCGTTTAGTGAGTGCAACTCAAGCGGTTTTCGCCAACTACCTTACTCCCTACTTCACTTGACATAGCGCCTATGGCGAACGTGGTATCCCATCACATTCATTACTTCTGTTTGACTATATCAAATGATGTAAAAATTGCGAGCGGTTAACTCGAATTTTTGGGGAGATTTTTGTGCAGTCATTGTGGTTTTCGTAATCATTCCACATATTCATTTTATCGATTATTACCTGATATGATTTGTCTGTTTTCACTACTTTGTCGTTCCACGGATGGTCTTTGTTATTGATCGCGTTTGTGACGTTAACAATTGCTGTTTCGATCACATATCGCGACACAACGACACGTACGACTTACAGTAATATTGGCAGATGGAGATTATCAAGGGCTTGTGATCGATTCGGCCGCCGCGTTACTGTCCAAAATAGTATGAAGTGCCAAACGTGCCTACACCGGTGCCACAACAGGTGTAATGATCTCAAGGTAGATCAGTACATCCTGCTCAGTTCTTCAAAGAGGTCCCTTATCCGTATGAGCTGTCTACTTCGAGTCGCATACCGTCCGGGCTATACCCGTCCCGTTGCTCGCCATCCACAGAGAGCATAAACAAAGCACACTCAGGTGTAGTTGCAAGGCGTCTGAAAATGTCCATGCATTGTACATGGTAAAGGCAGAAATAGCCCTGATTGAAACACACAACATTCATCTAACACGGAGCCAGATTTGGGCTCACCGGATGAGTAAGTTGCGTTCGCCCTTCCGAGGTTGTCAATTGTTTATGATTTTAACAGCTGCTCAAACTAATGAAGTTGCTACAAATTTAAGGGTCAGCAGTCTGCGGGAGAGGGAGGTTGTTTTGTGGTAACGGTTTCCGACTACATCCATTCCAGATGAGCAAGCCAGCGCGGTATTAAGTACCTCTTCGCTCCCAGTTTTGACGAACTTGGTTTTAGCCAGCAGATGTCGCTTTAAAACTACCATGAAGTCAGTCGGACATCTTATGACATTACCGGCAAAGACAAGCACGGTTTGAATGAAGAAAACCGATGTTAATTCGGAGGAGACCCGTTTAATCTGTGGTTGCTAGGGCGGCAGAAACGCTCCCACCATGCGAAAACAAGGTCACGCATCGAGGCTGACCCCAAACCCCTGGCCAGTACAAAGGTGATGATCCCCGCTGTAGCGACTACAATAAATAATATTTTTGAAAGCCATATTCAGTTGTACACTTTTGACGCTTTTGTTTGTTTGTCTACCTTTGTCTTAGTCGAGCTATCCATTTTGTAACTTACCTTCCGGGACTAAAATCACATTTCGCTCCACGTCTCGTTAGCTTGAGTGCTTTCTCTGTACACCCTATCTTTCAGGGTTGATGCCAATGCACGGGGGTCAACACCTACGGTCTCTGTTCTTCATTGTCGATCGGGTTCCGATAGTCAGTGCTGAATGGGTAATATTCTGTTGGACTGGTTCCAACAATCGGTTTACCTATAATTTTTTAACGTTCCGCTGCAGTCGTTACTTGTGTTCGCGCTAGTTCTTTCCCTTGCATATTTGCGTACTTGTTATTTTTGACGCACGCGTAAACAGTTTTCCTCTGTTCAGGTACACGATTAAGGTATAATAATTTTTATATTTTATCACTTCGATTTACTTAATAATTAATAATAGCTGATAGCCGAATAAACACTACCCAATGGCTGCATTGTTACCTAATCACGTTGACGTCTTCCCCATC
>JTDE01001665.1:78919-107178 GCA_014338405.1 Paragonimus skrjabini miyazakii | reverse complement strand
AACACATGGGTTCTGTTACTGAAGAGGTGTCGTGCACCGCCTCAAATGCTCGTGCCTCTTCAACTGCCTTTAGCAGCGACGCCGCCGGTTTGCACAGGAATTTTCCTCGTAATTCCTGATTAGACAATCCCAGACAAAAACGGTCGCAAATCTGACAATCTCTTTCCCCCCAGGATGATTGCGGAAACGCTCCCGCGGGTCACGAAGGAACGAATCCACCGATTCCAACGGTTGCTGACGCCTGGCATGGAACCTTTCGCGATAAACAGGCGCTAATTCCGTGCGCCCGAACAGTCTTTGTAGGGTTTCCCATGACTTAGAGTGGTGAATCTGGGGCTATACCAGACGCACGAAATTGTTTCACAGCTGCATCACCCAAAAAACTAAAGATGTAAAAGCTGTGGAGCTTGTAGTTCACTGCTGATAAGTAAATCTTGGCTTTAAACTCCCAGTCGTTGTCGGGATTGTAAAAGGGAGGTTGGCGTGGTGATGGCTTAACCTCGCAGCATAACTCGTTCCGTTCGATGGTACAATCCGTCGATAACAGGGGTGAAGTGAAATCCGGTTTCGCGTTCATCCCACCTTTGTCACCAGTTGTAACGGGACGACAAATGTGGTCTATACACTGGACAGCGATCACAGACAGTTCCGACACAATCCAAAACCAGAGAAAAGACGTAATGAACAGTCACAACCATGGTATTGATGATACAGAGACTAGGCGGTGATCCGCGCAACGCCAAGGGCAACACGAACATCAAAGTTCTAACAACAAAGGGTTTTCAGATCGTTCAACCAAGTTATTCCAGGGGGAATCAAATGTCACAGTTCTAGGGATGTTCATGTCGCGTGGAGCACGTTGAATAATGCGTAGACGGACTACCTGAAATAGATAACAAGGGAGAGAACATCAGCAGAAAGTTTGAGTTGCGTGCGCAACAGTTTCTCTATTGTTACAACACGTTATGACGGGAAAAGATTAAATTCAAAATCACAAATTATTTTTCGAAGGTATCTCGAAATATGAACCATTTATGGGAAAAATAGACTTTCCCCGACAGGTTCAATAACGGAACAGGTACGGGCTTAGTGAACCGAAAGGGAACATTTAGTAACCTCATGAAATGCAACTTCGAATGTGTGTGAACATTATTAACCTGAACCTGACCATAGCAACAGAGGAGACTTGACCTCTGCGAGGGCGGTGTATTAGTATACAAACCGGAGACGAAGTACAATGTTTACTAATTTATTCTTACCTTCATCTGCACCTCAGAAGTTAATTGGGGAAAAGGTCAGCACATCAGTCAACGGTGGACTTAAAATAAGGCGGTAGAACTCGTTTTTCCTTATTGTAATGTGGGGAGTCAGAATTCAAATATAAAATATTTTTCGACAATATTTTGAAAGTAGGCAGTTTGTCGGAAGAATCGATTTCACTCTAAGCTAATTATAATCAGGAGTCGCTACGTTGGGTAGTAAAATGCGTAGACATTTCCGACGCATGGGCGTTTTTACTCAGTGTGTACACGATTTGTCCTACGATTTAGCTGTGAAACCACATCATTCGCCGTTAGCTAGTCGCTGGCGGTCACTGGAAATCGGTCTTGTACGCTTAAAAATAACTTTAAGCCTCTTTTAATTGATCCAAACGTGTTTTTGTGTCATTCTGCCACTGGACCCTCAGCACCCTACTATTGAAACTCGAGGTTGATAGGATAGACATGATCACCAGACAGTAGCTTGGACAGCTGTGATTAAGTGCCTGATCGGAGCTCAACTTTTCATTTCAATATATTTTTGCAGTTTCATTCGCTTCACTCTAGGACATGCTGGCTTACATAAGTATCAACGTCTGTGCTCTGTTGAATTAATGTCGAATTCAGTGCACAAATTGATAACAGAAAATCGTCGCTTAACGTTTAGCCAAAGCACAATGATTTATGCTATTTCTCTGAGTCCATACATCTGTAATGGGCAGTGTGTGAACGGATCAGCAGCCCACACGTCCTAGACGGCTGATCAATCGCTTATTGGGCTGTAGTATGGTAGGAGGCGTCATTCAGGTTTGCCGAAGTTTCAGGTAACGGTGTGATAACTGCTCAGGCTAGGGATGTATTTACCGTGATATGCATCCTGCTTATTGCAGTTGCGCAGCTATCAACGTCTGTGGCCAGTCGCTCCAAACACAGTTTGAAATGCTGCCAACACAGTTGGATTGATCGTGTATATCCCACTGCCAAAATGATGTGCTTGGTCTAATGGGCTTCAGTCCGATTGTCACTTTCCTGTACATGCGCGCCCATTATATCCAAGTGCGCTACTCTTCAAATCTGTTGTCTCCGTCAGTTAGCTCACATCAAGCGGGATAATCTCGTGAGCAATGCAACCATTCACCAGCGCCTATTCTTAAATGCTCGGATTGCGTTGTAGCTGGGTTAACTGATCATGTTGCACAGTCGGTGATGTTTGGGTCACATAATCCACATGCCTGCTGAGCATTAAGCGCACCTGGTACTATATACTGAGACCACCAACAGTTGGGTGAAACCGCGTGATGCTCACAAAATATGACTTCCCTATGAGGAGCTTCGGCAGCGACTTTAATTACTCCGAAACCGAAGGTAACATGGCAGACCAGCATCTGCACTTCGGGTGGCGTTGAAGATTCCCACCCAAATTGATACATTAAGGGCGGAATGGGTTAATTGTTAGAAGACGAATTCATCAAAACAATCTAATCAGGTCATCGATGACGGCTGATGAAATCATTCGTCATAGTAAACCAGCCAGGTCATCGGTGACGGCTGACGAAATCAGTCATCAACAAGACATTGGTGTACAAGTCGGACTAACCAGGAGGAGGCGTGAAAGTGAGTGTAGGTGTCGCGCTAGCCCGATGAACCAGTCAGATCGCAACGGCTATGGGGTTGGCCCTACTTGACCACTTAGCCACTTGGCCTAAACAAGCGGACAGTGGTTCAACGACTAAATGGCCATATTTGGTAACTATTTCATTTTATACATTTACAGGCGTTTCATTCATTTGTCGAACTTGAAGTCGACAATACAGCTTGTTTTCCCGCAGTCTTGTTCTTCCTGACTCCGCGCAAGTAGACTGGGTGAAGCCGCATAGGAGGGATCCAGGTATAACATTCAAGTCGGAATAGAACGTTTAGCAGAGGAAAGGCGCGCTACATCATTAATCAAAAGAGAGAAGAGGAATATACGACAAAAGTTTCGTAAACTTATGACGCCAAAACACAAAAGTCGAAATCATAAAGTAATTTTTGAATAACTCTTGAAAGATGAATCATCTTCATGGGTAATTGACTTCCCCCAATAGGTCCGTTTTTATTTGTGGTATATCTCTATTATTCCACTTCTGTTTTGAGGTGAGTGGCGCCTCGATTCACAGTACTTTCGGTCTGGCTTATGGCCGTTATGAATTAATGAACATACAGATTTGTCCGATGCCACTGTACAAGATACCTAGTTACAGGTAGTTAGCATAAATGTCATAGTACAAGTTCTTTAAAGTATATTCAAAGTAATATGTGTGGTTTATTATTATTTGTCTTCTGATGCTTCGCAATCCTGTCACTGGCCACAGCCTGTTTTAATTCTTTTTGTTAAAAGCATTAGAAACTGTGATTATTTTTTGTGGCTTTCATGTGTTCCTGTCCGATTTACCTTCATCTGTCAATGTTCTTGGTTAGGTATTCAACGTTTGCTCGCACATAGCCAGTCTGACAGTATTCAGCGCTCTTGTGAGACGGTGGTTCCTGAGGCCCTTGATGTCTTGTGGTATAAAAACCCGAAAAGCGAATATCTTTGGACTGTTTTTGGTCTGGCACTGTTTCTGATGTCATCTATTTCCTGGGTGAATTATTTCGGTTTCTGCATTACACTCCACCCAGAATCCGCCGGTGCACTTGTGATCAGGACTATTTCTTTTGCTCACCACGTTTTATTTCAGTTTTCACCTCTGCTTTCCATTTTTCACTGTACCATACTCCATTTTCTCCAGGTCAACAACTGGTTCGAGCTCAGTATGCTCGTATGGTGGTACGCGAATGTGGCTGCGGAAAACAGCAAGATTGTCTCGATCATGAGTCCAGTACGCCATCCCCCGGACCTTCAGCTGAATGTGTTCCGATTTTGACCGAATCCACACATCTCGAATGGCGACCCAAACCAGCCCATCAGCGATGGATTCGTGTTCGTGAGCTCTGCCGTATCCGTGATTGTCCATTCATTCCTGCGACCATTTTTCAACTTCATCGGCATCTAGAACTGGGACATCAGAAGTTGACCCGGTGTTTCTGTAACCTTAAGCAGTCTGCACCACCGAGGTCGTTGGCGTCCTCGTCGATCGACGACGTATCTTTGACAGAACCTATGGAGCAGAGACTGCGGCGGTATCAAGAAACCACTGAACAGTTGTTCAGCCAACTGGTTATTCCCCTCGTAGTGAACATGCATTCTCGTGAACCGCATCGTTTAAGTTGTCCGGTCTGTTTTGACTGGCGAACGCGACCTGAATCTGTGTTTCAGCACATCAGACAGTAAGTTGAATTCCTGTTCTGAGTGTTACTCAGAATGTAAGTTTTCGGCTAAGGCTGTCCGGGACTCCTCTTGGATTTCAAGGAATACTTCTAATTACGTTTGCAATCTCTTGAATAACAGTAAACGTTTTATTTTGTCATTTATGTGCGAATTGTGATCTTTTAGTCTAAGATTATTCGCTCTTAAACAATGTTTCCAACTTATCGCTCCCGTAACATTATAAGCACAACGTTACAACTCCCCCTACTTAATCCACATCACTGAATCACCTGGATTATGTTTGAAGCATCCTTCTCCTGTCTAGTTACCTGTTATCTCCACTGTGTATTTTCCCATCGTCCAATTTTAGAAATATTTGTCTTCTTGAAAGCTATCGTGCATACGGAAGAGTGAACCCGATGATATCAACAAGCTGTTGGTTTGAGCTTTATTTGGATTGAGTTCACGTGTACCTAAAAAAATTCACACTTGATCCTATCTGTTTCATTCACATCTGCTCTAATCACATCCTACTCTTTTTTATCCTGTTTGTCAACTTTAAATCTAACATAGGAAAATGTGTCTGGTTTTTATTCATTCTAATCATTAGGATGTATAAACAGAGGTTTATTTTCTCAGGCTGTTCCTGTGATCTGTACATGATTCACACAAGCTGACCATTTCGACTGCAGACCTTTCGTCATCACACTGACTATGTGCCCTATCATGATAAGGAACATATGTCAGCTGAAAAACTAGTTTTGCCACTATCTTATCAACCTACACACTCCGATCCACAAGTTTTCGTTGTTGTGACTTTCATCACGTTGTCTGATTACTCCATTGTATCATGTATTTGTTCCTGCTTGATTTCGGACATCCTGATACGCAGCCCACACAACTTTATATGTCAATTGGCAACTGCTTACACCTAGCGATGTTAGAGCTACTGACTATCCGTCTTCATTCGATAGATAGCCCTCGTTAAACGTTTCGTAAACACAACTAGTGGATTCAAATCACACTGCGCATGACTGATGAGCTAGCGGAACTGCAAGGTCTGCATTTCGAGAAAAACTAATCGGAGGGTTCATCTAAATGCGGCTATCATTCATTGCATGTTTGCCCCGTTCCTTCGTTACATGAGTTAAGTTGTGTACTCACACCACATTGCACTAATTTGTCTGTTTGGCTTGTTTCAGCATGCATCCTTTCATCACAGCACAACCGTTAGATAAACCGAGAAACCGATTGTGTGCTGTATGCGGCTGTCATGCCGGCCCTGGCGGGATCGGCAAGTGGGTGTTCATTGCATTCGGTGCCGTGGCACACACGCAATGTAATGCCCGTGTTACCGCCTATCAACACGCGGCATGGGCTGCCTACGACGCACACCCGCTTGCCTGTCTCATCTTGCATCCGAACACGCACTCACGGTTAGCGTTACCGATGCACATGGCTTCACAGATTTACAATTCCATGGACTTCATTCTATCTACTAACGTTACCCGTCTACGTTTATGGTCCATGAATTCGTACACACTGCGTTGCAGCCTTGCTGTGTCAGCTCTGTTCGGCGAACTGATTCACGTTGATGTCAAAGATCCACATGCACTGTCCTCTGCCGCCGCATTAGTGTCATCTTCATCAGAGTCACGCATTCCCACCCAGTCGGTTCAATCTCCAAGGTATGATGGAATGCAAATTTAATGCTATTTCGCCTCCGTTGTCCATGATCTAACGTCATGTGCTTTTCTTCAGGATCAACTTATCAGCTAGTTCATATGATGCATTCTGAATTGGTTAATAAATGAGGCGTAGCGTTAGCTTGTTTCATTCATGCGAATGGTTTTCGAGATAGGTGATGAAGTTTGTGTTGTCTTCTTTCCTTTTCATTGAGAATTACACATGTTCCAGGCTTCTGTTATCCGCGATTAACCCGTAAATGTGTATTTCATTTTGTACGGCTTCGTCCACTGGTAAACTCACGGTGTTTAGGAACATGAGCATCGTTGTTCCCAGTGCACAGCCCCCACAACTCATACATGCGTACATTACACACTTGTGGACAAAAATTTCATGGCGTCAAGTGAAGGTCCGCTGCAGCAAAACGTCATTATAACGAAAAACTTCTTGTGACGGCGAGATCATCGTTTTTGTTTTAATTTGACTTTTTTTACATTATATTGGCCACCGTCATAACGAAGGCCTGAGTGTAACAGTCAACCTAACCATTTTCATCTCTACCACACCGATTGCTACAACCACTCGCACGTTGACTCAGCCAATCACAGGTCACTAGCAAATGTGTCATTGGTTGTTGGTCCGTTGCTCTCCCCCACAGCTACAAATTTTGTCACGGCTATTAAACTGAGATCATCATGTGTATCATTCCCTCACTTGAGCAGAGTGCGCCACGTTGTTAGAATCAGACCGACAAGTAAACAGAAAGAAAATCATGAGCTTGTGATCCACAGGCTATTTCTGAACTTGACGCTAGTGTTGAAGTATCATTGTTTTTTGCGAGTGTTATGTCTAGGATGGTAGACTGCATGACAGTTATGCGCCGCTTCCAATTTGAACTTGGCGTGTACCCCTCGATGAAATAAAAACGGTGTGTGCTGCTTCGCACGCTTCACAACAGACGGATGTTTCGTATACGTACGAAGCTTGTTTTCGTTACAAAGTGGTTTGTTTTACAAGTCGTTTGCTGTGAACCAAGTGAACTCGGTTGTTTGTTGTAAATAATAAGAACATGGATGTTGAATGTTTGGATTTAAATGTTGAGTTATTGTGTATTAAACTACACTCCGTTTCCTTTTCTTTCGTCCTCAAACTTGAGTTTACTTCCTCTCCTTTTCACACGGTTGTATGATCATCTAGCGTCTTTGTCAGTCATGATTGAATGATGATGATTTTGGTACTTTGCTTACTTCACAAGTTGTGCGTTAGAAAGAATTAACCATTATAAATGATCGTTTCTAGTCCCACAGTATTCCTTGCAATGGCGTTGTGTTGTTTGAACTTAGAAAAACGGTTTGTATTTGAAAGACGACGCGATTCATGCACTGACGGTAAACAAAACAACAGTAGAGAACATAGTTTACCATTCCGAAAATGGTTTATTATGGCCGTTCTTGCGGTATGTTTAAATGGGCTGCGTCCATCGCAAACCTCGCTCTTTCTGTACGAATTCTAAGCAACTCTGAGACTTTCTACCGAAGTTGTAGATGTGACGCCAAAATAAGGACGATTGAATCGGGCCTACCACCCTCATAACTCTACTGAATGAAGTAAGCCACACTAGAGCCCGCACAAACTCAATCACGTACACGTTTGACAAACGTGGAATCCATGACGTGACATTACCACTGTGATTCAGTCTGGATCATCCACCAGCGACTCACAGCCTGCTTAACTGAATAAAGCAGACTTTATCAACAATTTTCTATAGCTGGACTGTGACGGCGGTGAATACCATAGATCTCTTCAAAGCAATCACATGCATTTGCAACCCTTTCCGTTCGTTATGAATTTCAATGATGTGCTGGGCGGTCGGCTTTTGTACTAAGAAGACTCTGAAAATTTAATCTCCTGTTATGTTGTCTTATTGTCTTGCGCGTGATTTTTGTTCTCTGCGTACCTTAATCATCTGCCAAATTCCCAAGTGTATCACTTGGTTTGGAAATACTTCCTTTTGGTGCGTGTTTCAGATAAAGGGTACCGTCAGTATACGAATCATGTCCTATGTGACTGACACGATCACTGGGGCAATGTCACTGAAGAAAACACGCGGGTTACTTTGAGGCAGTCTGTGGAATGGTGTATGTTTATGCTTCTGATAGACTGAGCTCATTTAAACACACTGACAACTGATACTGCGTTTTGTACATTATTTCTGAGGGCTTCGTGATCTAGTTTATGGCAAATAAATAATTTCTTCGCTAGAATGAGACCGAGCGACTGCTTCAAATGAGTACCGTGGCTTGTTTTTCGCACGTATCTTGAGGAACCATTCGTTTATGCCTTCAAGTGTGCAGTCTTTCGCTGATCGCATCGAATTTACTTCTGGTCGCTTCAGTTGTTTCTCTCCTCTTTGCTGTATTTAACGGTTTTGTTTTGCTGGAATCGAACGGGTGAGTAAGCTGTGCGGATATTTGGTCTCCTGCGCTCCTTTTAGGGTTAAAATAAACGCTGTATGTGATGCAGAATTGTTCTGTTCGACGTTTTGTACATATCTTCTATGTTTACCTCTGCGCCGTGCTTACAGTGCTTGGTGGGATAGGTTAATGGTCTAAGTGGTGCACCCCCAATATCTCAAAAACATGGTAGATTGTGCATGATAAGCGCAACAGGAGCTGTACATAACTGATTTCGCATAGGTACTGTGCCAAGGTTATTGAAAGTTTGTCGTTCGGAAATGACGGACTCGGTAAATATTGTGAGGTGTAATCGTCACGTTAATGTAGACTGCGGTTGCAATACTAAGATACAGTTCGAGTGATAGCTACAGTCCACTGAGGCTTTTTGATTTGAAGCGTAACAGAATGGTGGAAATGACACATGTTCATGTAAAAACGATGATATCACCAGGGTGAGACAACTCGAACTGTACTGAATTATCAAGTCAGCTATCTTGCGTGGATTAAATCCCAGACTTTTTGGAGTGTTCTGCGGTGCTTACCTCCGCGCAGTTTGTAGTATAGAAGAAGGAATGAACTTGGCGTCATAACTGTCGTCCGTTCTCGGATTTAGGAAGTCCAGAAGCCTGGCACGATCGGACAAAAGTGGTTATTTTGGGGAGTAACCTTCGGTAATTTCTACATTCCGCCGTATAAACTGTCTTCTGAGTATTTATCGACTTCCTGTTTTTGTGTAGGCCCCTGTTTCCTCTGGATGACAGCGCGCCTGGTAATCGTTCAGTCAGCAATAGCCCTTCCAGCAACACCGTACCATCGACGATCACGAACGCTGCGCTGCCAAATGTAACTTTCACGGAAACAATGACAATCACTACTAGTCGCACAGCGGGCTCCAATACAGTCATTTCTTGGACCGATTCCACCCCGTCGAGTTCCGTCGTTCACTTCAACCAAAACTGCACACCGGACCTCAAACGTTTGGCGACTTCCACTCCGGAATCAGAACCAATGTGCAAAAAGGTTTTCACTATAAATGAGTCGCTGGGCAGCGTTTGCAACGCCCGTCACAAAAATGGTTCATCCAAATCGAGCTGCTCGATTCCAATTATGAATCATCTGGAAGATAATTCTGCTTTACCTGGCTTGGCCTCGGTTAACGAAAACACCGACACGGAATTCGTGGACACTCACATTCCGATGATCACGGACAATGATGTTGTTACCAACGGTACTGTGCATGGCGAGATCTTTTCCTCTCACAAGCACACTTTGCAGAACATCGCGTGCGAACTTTGCGACGCTATAGTTCTTATCCGAAACCATCGTGAACATCTAATTGAAATGCACCAGGTATGCTTTCCTGTCACCTCAAATGTTTTCCCGTACGAGTTTATTTTGGGATTCTATATGTAACCCATTTATCATTGTTTCGGTTGTAAAACGATTCTGCGTAGTGGTTTTTTATCACTGCAAGTAGGGCCTGTTTAACTCGTTTTCTACAAGTCAACGTTGTTTTCAGTGTTTTCTTAGCCTGCAACTTGTACTCCTTAAATACTGGTATTTTCTAATCATGGGGGCATATTTTACTTAATACAAGTAAACTCTAGTCCCATTTAAATTTTTTTGTCCGTCTTATTACTATTGTGGATGATGGTCTATTTTCATTTGGTTGTTCGTTTGTAAGGTGTGAGCGCGTCACTGTTAAAATTTTGCGTTTAGACGTAGGTGCCTCTTAGTACTTAGTTTTAATTATTTTTCTCTTTCATTTCCACTTTAAAGCTTGTCTTCTCCATCATGTCATTGTTGCAGTTAATAATCGATGTGAACCTGTGATGCAGCTATTCATGACCTTGTCGTTCCTACATTATCAGTTTTTCCACGCTTTCGCTCTATCGACCTCCTGGTTGTTTCCCTTTCTCCGTTGTGTTCTATCCGTTTGTCCAGTGTGAACTGACCACTACACCATCAGAGTACTGCTCATTTTGTGGCCAGCTCTTTTGGACCGTTGATGGCTGCAACAAACATCAGCGGCACCGATGTGAGGTTTGTCTTTCCGAGGGTGTTTGCAGTTCTACGCTCTACATTCATATGGCCTTGAAACATATGGTGAGTTTAAAACCACGACTAACGATGGTCCTGTCTCAATTTGTTCTTTTCCAATTTTGTTTTTTTTCTTTCTTACAATTTCTTGCTTGTCCTGTTTTAGTTTGCGCAGAAAGTTTCCTAATTCCCTCATCAGGCTTCATCCACCTGGAGACCTAGGTTAGTCTGCTTAGCGCCATTAGCATGTGAACTTGTTCGTAGTCAGTTTCTTTGAAATTTAACGTCGGTAATCCTCCACTAGAAAGTCTGGTTGACTGGCGCATTTTCTTGGCTTGTCGTGACGAGAGGTTTTGACCGGGAACAATCAGTTTCAACGCCGAATACACAATTTTCTGGTTGAATTTGAGTGCTTCCCTATTAAGTAAGGAATCTCCTAATTGGCCTCAGACCTTACAGCTTCGAGGTTTACTGTCTAGTGTCAGCGGAACGTGCATTGAATCACTATTTGCTTCTTCACTACCAAAAATGGGAAAAAAACGAAGACCAGGTAAAAGGACCGGAATTATTTTGTGGATGTAGGCAATTAGCCGACCGCAGCGCTTTGTCATCTTGTATATAGTTTCTAGCCAGCGATATGGGTTATCACTAGGACCCTCAACAGGGCAAGTGACACTCACCTAATTTATTCAACGGAATGATTAAGAACTTCATGTTAAAATGGTTAAAGACGCTATCCGAGATGACTATGTGTCGCAGTCAATGGCGTACCTGTATCCGTACCATTTCTAATTCTTCCGCTTAGTCTTGTTTTAATAAATTTCAGCCTTAGTAACGTTTTCTTCTGGGATATTCCACGTCACTGTTGAGGTGAGCGGCGGCTCGAGCCAGGCTGGCTGTTATGAGAATGATGATCATGTTAAGATTGATGAAGTATGATACAGGCGTTTGAGGAAACGACCTATGGTTGCTTTCTTTCATCGAGTTTCTCTGCTTTCAAAGTAGTTGTTATGACCCGCTGGTCAACGATAATCAGAAATGTGTAGCACACGACTGTACGAAACACGGAATTTACCACAGAGCTTAGCAATTCCCGAAAACCTCAGAATAACACAGAAGACCGTGACCTTTAGCCGGGATTATATTTGCTCTCAAACCAAAGGTAACAATTCAGACGAGCGTCTGCATATATATAGTCTTTTATTGGCCTTGAAGAATCCCACTTGAATTGGTGCATTAAAAGTGGGATGGGCCAATCACAGACGCCGGGGAAACGTGCGCCAAAGTTGAGTTTTGGCACGTTGTGGCGCGAAAAAGTAAAATTCAAATCACAATTTATTTTTCGATAATATGTCGAAAAATAAATCACTTTTGGAGAAAATAGACTTTCCCCAACACCTCCCGTTTGAAATGACAATCATCCATACCACTTGACTCGAGGATCCAGCTGCATAGGACGATGTGGATGTCTATTGCGGTCTGTTTAACGTCTGGGCAGGAGGCTGGTGACGATTTCGATACAAGACAACGGAACGGTGGGAGTGGTTGCATCCGGAACTGCGAACCTGTCCAAAAGGACATCCAGCGGTAGCAGTTGCTGGTCGTCTCTTGTTGTTGAATTCGTGTGCCGAGGGCGTAACTGGTTGCGGTGACATTTCCATATGGTGTCACTGGCGGAAACATCATATAGCACCTTTCCGTGACGAGCATTCACAGTTGCATGTCCAGTTGCTTTGACCTGGTCGATAGTCACGAGCGTAAACGGCTTCTCCGATAGCGAAGCCGTCGTTGAGGTTTGAGCCGGAGACCTGTGTTGGCTCATTCGTCGGATTGAGAGCTTGATGGACTGTGCGAAGCTTGCGACCCACAAGAGCTTCGACTGGTGATCGGCCGTCGGAAGTTGCAGCATTGGGGGTTGTTCGGTAGACGAACAGAAAACCCTGTAACACCTCGTCTGTGGTCCCCTCCCCACGGGATTTGAGCAACGCCCGTTTGAAAGTGTCAACGAAGCGTTCCGCTTGTCCGTTTGACTGTGGATGAGCTGGATGAGCGACCGGCGGCAGAAATCCTCGAATTGTGAAGACGTGAACTGCGTCCCGTTGTCCGACACGAGAATGTCGGGAAAGTCATGCTGACTGAAAATGCGACGCAGGGCAGCGATTGTATTGAGGGATGTCGCCGGAGAAAATGCGACTATCTCAGACCACCTGGAATACGCATCGACCAAGACGAGGTAGGACACTCCGTCGATCGGACCAGCGAAGTCTAGTTGGAGACGTGACCGTGGACCCTTGGGTGCTTGCCAAGGTATGGAATTCTGCCTGGTAGGTAGTCTGGCAGCCTGTTGACATTTTAAACACTGTTTAACAAGATCCTCGATCTGCCCGTCCATGCCGGGCCAATAGGCGTAACTGCGAGCGATTGCTTTCATCTTGCTGGTGCCGGGATGACCAGGGTGGAACTGTCGCAGCACCGGGAGGCGGAGGGCGGCTGGAATGACAACGCGATCAGCAAACATAATGCAGGAGTCCACTACTGTCAACGAGCCACGTTGACCGTAGAATTGGTTGATCTCACCGGGAGTGGGAACAGCGGGCCACTTGTTCCGGACGAATTGCATGACCTGGGTGAGTACCGGATCCAATGTCGACGGCAGTCACCGAGATCCCACGAATGGCGTCTGAAAGCTGGCGGCGAACGTCGTCCTCCATTGTCAAAGTAGCAATGGCGGTATCTTCCTCAGGCACGTGCTGATTGCTGATGAGGCGCGATAGACCGTCTCCTTAACCGAACTCTTCAGTGCGACAGTAATGGATGCCTAAGTCATAGCCAAGCAAGATTGTGGCCCATCGCTGCAGTCGATTGGCGGAATAGACTGAAATGCCCTTCTTCCATCAAAAAATTGACAGTAGCGGCTTATGGTCGGTTAGTGGAAAAAAAAAATCGATCGTATAGAAGTTTGTGGAACTTCTTAACCGCGAAAATGATCGCGAGACCCTCTTTCTTGATCTGACCGTAGTTCTTCTCCTTGGAGTTGAGCGTACGAGAGGTTTGAGCAATTGCCATCTCGGAACCATCCAGGAAAATATGATAAACGACTGCTCCGACACCGTAATTCGAGGCCCCCGCTGCGACCACAACTGGCAGAGTTGGGTCGTAGTGCATCAGCAGCAGGTCGGAGCTGAGCATGGTCTTCAGTCGGGCGAAGGAGCTCTCGCAGTCAGGGTACCAGTACCATGTGGTTTCCTTCTGTAAAAGATGATTGAGCGGGGCCCGAACATCATGTAGTATTGGGAGGAAAACACTGTAGTAGCTGACAAGGTCAAGAAAGGAACGAAGATCATTTTTGGGGAAAATAGACTTCCCCAACAGTAGTTATTTCATTTCACGTAGAGGCTAATGCTCGTTGTTGATGTATCTCCATATCGTGTGCAAAACAAAATTAGCACTTTCTGAGCTCACTAAACCATAAGGTTTACGAAATCATGTCACGCTTGCCTCGTGTATTTGAGATAACTAGACACCATCGGAAACCTGTACGGACTAAGACATTGTTTATATGTTATCGATAAATAGTGAACGTTTTGCCTTGTTCTTGATTATCGAATTCCTGTGTTAGTCACCGGTTGGGATCCTAGACACTAATCCCCTATCATTGATCCTGAAAATCCAACAGTATCGTGCTCCCATACCCGATGTATTCTCGGTCTGTTACTGCATCTGAAGTAGAGGATTTCGTACAATATACATAGAGTGCTCGCACCAATGATGACCACAGCTAGTGAACATGGGAATCGGTCGCTGTGGTATAAACTATACCCTTTATCTATATTTAAACTGTATGCGATTATTGTTTATGTTGTATATCATCGAAGGAGTAATTTCAAGGTACTTTTTGTGATGTAATCACCGGTTGCTTGTTCAGCGTTCGTCTCCCCTGGTTACACCGCCAAGCCATACTGGTGTTCGGTAAACCTTAGCAACAGGTCTTTATTTCTTCGGACCGCAAATAATCTCACATTCTCACTTGCTGGAGTGTCTCCGCCACTGAGATGTATTATCTACCGAAGCTTCCTCGATGGTTTCATTCTCTTCGACATTTTCTGTGCAATGATTTTCCAGATGAGGAAGTAAACAAGTAGATGGACGTAACAAATGTTCGGTACTGATTAACTGTGTGGCCAGACGGCGGATGCATTATAGTTTCAAGGTTGTTTTGAAACACGTGGTTCCTTTTTGTACTTGATGAACGACGGAGTTGTCAGAATAGTCCAGGCGTCTTAGTACAGAACTTCCTACAAAAGATTACCAGCATATGGTCAACCGGACAAATCCTGTCATTCATTCACCTGCTCATTCATCCACCATTCTCGAAAGCCTGCAGTGGCGTATTACTTTTATCCACTTAAAGCACTCACTTTCTGCGGTTTATCGGTCTTGTGGCGGTCGGCTGTATGCCTGGCTAGCCTTACAATTCCACTCAAGCAAGCGTCTCATTTTTTTAAAGTTTGGTGTCTAGTTTATTCTGTTTGCTTGGCCTGTCGAGACTTGATGATGAACCAGTCTGAAGGGCTGTGATTCGCAAGGAGCTGAGCTTACTTCCCTTCGTTAATTCTGTGAGACATAATGTAGATACAGCCTCGGGTAGATAGTCGAACCGTATCTAAGTCCACAGTCCTGTTCAGTCTATCGTTGTGTCTGGTAGTTTAGGTTGGGTGATGTCGGTTTGTCGTACCCATTGTTTAACATTGTAGGATGTGGTGACGACTGAGCCGTGACATGGACCCGATTACACACTAATTCAAAGTTATGTCGCTGCGATGTTCCTATGTGTAAATCAACGGTGTTCATCTTTGGAATTGTTCCCATCATTGTTCATTCATGATTCGAACTCGGGCCTTTGACTGTCACGTCTCATAAAATTAATCATAATGTTAACTCTCCGATCACTTTGCATGGCTCAACCAGCTTAAACGCAGTCTTATCGGCAAGCACATCATTACTGCTTAGGTATGGAATATATAGTGGTAAACCACGAATGATGTGTTTAGCCGTGATTTTGTACAATATTCAATAAGAAAACATTGAATTAATAATACTTACAGTTGCTTGGGTACTTCATCGGTCAGTACAATAAGGAATGTTTCGTGTGCATGGGGGCTAACAGCGACGCATAACCAATGATGGGCAATTAGAAACTCAACAACAACCAGTGGACAACAAAGGTGGGTATCACATTAGAATAAACTGTCATTTATTGGTCAACAAATCGATCAAGATGTGCTATACAAATCTACGCTTGTACAGGTGATCTAGTGGGTTACGTCTACAATCAGGTGGCATACTGTTTGGGCGTGGCCAAAAGGTTTTACACGAATTAAAACCAAATGGCACACGATTTATAACAAGGAGTATGATGGTGCTTGTTTTTAGAGATCACTTAACTAGACTTCCCATACCACATTCTTCCAGAATTTTCACCGTCTCCTGAAAAGTGGTTGTGTAGGTGTGAACTCTGTACGGTAGTACGTCTCGTTGCGCAGCCGCCGTTTTTCAAAAATGTGTTATAAGAATACTGTAAGTCAATCAGATAGGTCACATTAAACATTATCCACGCTAAATGAGTTGTTACGTGATACATGTGTATTAAGCACGACCGGCACCAGGAATCAGCGTCTGAGATCTTACCGGTGACTGTTGTTCTCAGTTTAAAACGCGAGTTCCAATTGCTAGGTTTTCTCTGCCCTCTTTTGCTAGGTCTTTGTTTCGTGCTGTGGTACGATATTTTCCTTGCGTGTATCGTCTTGGTTGTTCTAGTGCAGTGCGTTTTCCTCTTCTTGTGGCCCGTTTTGATATCCCTCTACAGCTAAACTGTTCGTCACATCCATAACGCACCGTATGAACTTGGGCTTGTCGGATAAAATGCTCGGTTGCCACGTTCATTTAAGGGTCTTTCTATCTAATGTATGTATAAATATCTTTGATTAACGTTCGTCCATTTCACAATTTCCATTTATGCACACTAAAGTACAGCATCGTCATGCGAACATCCTTTACCGTTACATTTGAATTGGTCACACACGTTTACCTGTTGGTTTGAATCACTTATTGGCTCCTCCGAAGTTAACAATCGCTCTGTTGATTTGGGCTGACTACAGTGACTTTTGTCCGTTTCATTGGTCATGCAGATCGCGGTTCCGATAGTAGCGATACGTTTTGGCGGTGGTAACTAACGTTCCGATAGGTTACACTGTACGACCAATGGTTGAATGAAAGTTAGGCTGCGTAGGTGGTAATTAATCGATATGTTTCTAAATTTTGATTGGTTGACAAGTTCACTTTGTATGTGAACACACGGGTCTTTCAGATCGATTGTTTGTTTTGCCGATTGCGGCCTTTGTCTAGTCTACTCTTTCCGGTTTAATATTCTTCTCACATGCGTTTGATGTGTAGTTTTTTAATGCTGAACACATTCATCTGTGGTAACCGTCTGTTTTGCACTGGGATCCATGATTTGAGCACGAACAACCTTACCTTACCTTAAGAAGTTAGTGGTGCTGGAAACAGTCTGTAAGCATGAGGTCGTGCCTCTTAACACTCTTCTTCTGACTGTGCCGTGTTTGTTCTCTATATTTGCCTAACAATAGATACCATAGTTCTCTTCCCTATAGTTGATTCATTTGGGGTATGTACATTGTGCAACGTTCCAGCTACTTAAACCAATTATCTGTGTGATGTCAATGGGGTTCCTAGTATATTTCGTTTTCGGCTACGATGGCTTGCAAAATGAACCTACGTAAGCCAGCTTCACTGGGTTGTGTAAACCTGTGCTCGCTAATCTCTTTAGTGGATTACACTGCGTGATTCGTCAAGGAATCATGCTTCTGTTGATTCTGAATGTTTGTGCGTGCAAGCGTGGATTTTGCAGAACACAATGAGCATGTGCTCTTATTAATTTCGAATTTTAGCTTTCTACTCCACACGCTGTTTCCTATCACGCGACATTCTAGTTTACGTGAGGGCGATTCCATGCTGTCGAACTGTCCAAATTTAATCAGGCTTGTAGTATTTGACCGTCGTTTTCTCTGTCACTCAGATCAAGTGGAGTGATCGCGTGAGCAATACAGCCATTCACCGACGCTTATTCCGAAACGCTCGGGTCAGTTGGTGAACGAATCGGCTGTACAGTCTACGATGGTTGGGTCACGTACCTTGTATGCCAGCTGAACGTTTGTCGTACCTGGTACTATATACTGAAACCACCGACACCTGGGTGAAACGGCGTGGTGGTCAAGCAACAACGTGGTCAAAAAATATGAAGTCCTCGATTTTTCCACTAAGTAGATAGGTGTTGTCTGTCTGGTTTGGGTCCTCGCGATCACTTAAGTCACTGGTTGGAGAAGACAGTCTGCCGCAATCGGTGACGTACCCGCATTCATGTCATTTCTAGTTATTTCGCTTGGTCTTCCTTTGTTAATCTTTTTCACAACGATTTCTTCTATGATGTGTTGGATTGAGCGGCGGGTCAAGTCACAGTATTTTATGGTCAGGCTCAAGACTTGTGATCATAACGTTGGGAAGGAATAGGATGATGACTGTCTTTTTTGTTGCTGCCTTGAGCGGCTTACCTGGCTACATTGCCGCCTGGTCTGACTAATGGTTGTTGTGACTAAATTGAGGAAGTCAATTCGAACACTACTCACGGTTGATGACAGACTTCGCGTTTATTTAGCTTGTTAGTACGTAAGCCTGTAATGCCTCTTGCTTTAGTTTCAGTCCGTTCACGCAGACAAAATTGTTTTGCAACTCTGCTGTAGTGAAGCAAATTTGTGATGATCACCTTGACGTGACCGAATCCTCAAGTCTAGGGTTTTAATTACATTCACTTGCGAGTAGTACTGGGATCAGCTTATCATCTCAAGTGAACACAGTAATTCTGTTGATTTCCTTCGATGACGTCGTCGTGGGAATTTCAATGAGTGCAATCACAGATTTTCTCATGCTTTCTGGGTGATGTTTTAATTGTAAATTGTCAGGCATTTTCACTGTTTCCGTTGTGCATTCTGTCGAGTTGGTCCGGCTATTTGAGCACTACTCACTAACGGTTACATAAATGATGGCCCAGACAAAATTATTCAACCATTGGAAGTGGATCTATTAATTGTATGTTGAATGTTAGGTTCGTGGCTTCTTCAGCTGCTACTAAGAACATCCAGATTATTACTATTTTCGGAATGGTGAGATTTTACCCATGAGCTTGGGGAGGTGAAAGCCCATAGCTACAACTGGGTTAATGATTGACGGATTGCTCATCTACGTGGCCGAAAAACTATATACATTGCAGAAGGAGACGTATGTATTGTTTTGTTCACTAACGGTTTTGATCAGATGTTCATTGTACAAAATTAATCTGCGTTAGGCATGCTGAATGGCTGGATCTCAACCGGAACTAGTATGAACCAAAGTGCTGGCCACCGGCTACTCATCACACAGAGAAAGAGAAGACATTATAGTTGATTGTGGACAGGTTCGAACTAGTCGATATATTTGGCCAGGTCCACCTTCCACAGTAGAAATCATTCGAACTTATGGGCTATTTTCATGGCATTTCCATGCAAAACATTTACCTGCATCGGGTTTTATATATATATATATATATATATATATCCTAGGCTGAGTCTTTGACTGTGTGACATAGTCTTGCGTTTCAAGTTTCAACAGTCTAGTAGTATCCGATCGCATCCAACAAGTCCGTTCGTGTGGATACATGTTTTTCAAATATCCTTCCTATAACGTTGCATAATCCTGCCCAGTTTGTATATTATTGTGCTACTCATGTTTCTTCCTTGTGGTTAGTATTTTGAGACGACGAGAGTGCTTCCACTTCGGTTTTGAACGCGTACCTTGTACTGCAATATATTCAGTTCAAATGTTGCTGCCTTTACGCTCAGGTATCCGTCAATGTGAATTTGGTTTGTTAAGACTATCTAATATTTCTGTAGTCAATTGGGATAATGTTCTGAATGTTCCTTCTGATCATCCCGAATTTTTGTGGCCAGCTCACTACATAAAGAACAGGACTTTATTTGATACTTGTGTTTCGTTGTTGACCAACAGTTTCTGTCTCACGAGACACCCGTTTTGATGCTGCTTTTTATTCTTGTCGAGTTTCTGCATTGGATACATTCCCGACTGATTTTTTCCTGAACAGTTCTTTCTGTTTTACGATGTACCTGCGGTGTTCGCATTACTGGGACGTTGGGTTGGAAGTAGCTTAGTGGTGTTGCCAGTGCTTCCCAATCATGAACTTGTGGATTCAAGCGTGGTTGACACCATCCCTGATATCTAAGTTTGGCTAACGTGAGGGCATCCATCATTGTTTGGCCTGTTATGACGCGCGTCAGCAGGTATCTCGGATTGTCAACGTTGAAACTTAACCTTACCACTGAGGTGTGATCCTTTTCTGGAGGATCTGAGGTCAACCAACCCTTATGGCTGGATCGTTAAAGCAGGGCTGAAACAGTGTTCTCCCAAGCGTTTAAATGGTGTTTGCGTAGGGAATGGAATATTCATCAAGAACTTGGCATAGCTTCAGCATGTTTCTTGAAAACGTAGAAACGTTGTAGCAATACTTAATGCTGTCGCTACGCTTTATGAACGCACGGGATAGTACCAACCCCGCCTGCTTGGTGATGTTTGCCCAACTTCGAGACAGGTGGATGGATATGGGGCTTCATATCTGTAACCGCAGGGCTGATTATTCATTGTTTACAACAAGGAGAACTGAGAGCTTTTGTATATCTCCGCTTACGGTCGCTGTTTCATTTTTCCATGGAATGTGTTCATTTGAGTTTTTAGTCTATTGCTGTTTTTATTTGTCCGGTTCAAATCGCTTACATAGATTATTTTTTCAAACTGATGTATTACTCACAGTTGACAGATGGCACATACATTTTGGTCATCTTTTGTTGGCCCAATGCTTTGCAGGAGGAATTGGTGACGCTGTTGAGAGCCAGACCCGTACGGTGTCTACTTTGCTGTGAGCTTCATTGCGATATCCTAACCCACCTGCACTCCAGACATTTTTGTTCTGTCCCAATGGATGTACTAAAGCACTTGTCCGTGGACTCACAGTCTATGCTTCAGTCTAGCCTGAAGTTGCGACCGTTGCGCAAACTGGCCCCACTCTACACCATCTCCATGTCAACCATTCGTGGTGTGCAGCCAGATACCACTGGGATGCCAGACAGCATTGTGACTCGAGATGCGTCTAATCCTGATTGGTTACTGTTTGGGTGCCCCGCCTGCCAGAATAAGTATATTTCTTTCTCTCAGCTGGACTTGCACATGCTCCAGGTAGGTGGTTTCTTATTTCCTACAATTTGTTTGACCCTAGCTTATCCCACTGGTCACCGAAGTGCCGCGCCATTTTTCTCGCCTTGTAGTCCGACTTAGCCTTCTTGGTTTAGCAAAGTTTTATAGTCTTGTTCTTGTTTGAATGTCAAGTGATTTCGTGTATGCGGCCTCAAAAGAGGCCTGCTTCTCCGAAATGTTCGTTGACTGACCTCAACGTGAGTCTGTTTGGGATGCAAACTGAATAACCATCTGTTACGCTGCAACTCCTTGTGGACACTGCGGCCGACTGATTTTAGATAGGCCGTTCTCAAATAATAGTGTTTTCGCTTAGAGAAACCAAAACACGATTAAATCAGTCGTTGGTGGGGAGCCTCGTAACTGACACAGTCTGCAACCTAAGGCGCTAAGGGAAAGACTGATAATCCAGTTCAGTGGCCTGACTTTTGTGGTTGTTTGATTAAATTGTCTGCTGTGTATGGTCAACTGTTGAAAGGAGACAGCATGAGTTGCCAATATGGTACCATACCGATGTTGTTCGGTCGTTTATCTTCGTATTTTTGGCACCTTGGTATTAATGGTTTCAGTTTACAGAAAGGCTTTCTGCAATAAGCCTCCTTCCTCTCTTTTTCATTTCCTAACTAGTTTGTACCTCGCATGACTGTATTGCAATTCAGTGTCAGCATTATTCTTTGGTACGTTGCTATCGGCAGTGGCGCTTGTGTGTGTGTGCATAACTGAGCTGTCCGTTTTACTGGTGTTTATTGTATTGCAGATTTGATGTATAATGAGCATTCGAACCCACGGGCAATAGTAGTCAATTTTTTGTGTGCAGTAGCAGCTCTGAATATCAGATGTTACCTTGGTTTCGACCGTGTTTCACGGATGACTGTGAGATATCGTGTTGTTAGAAACAGCTGAAACTATATTTTTCTCGTATTGTTGCATTTAACATACCTTCAGGGTTATCACCGGTTCTGACTAACATGTTTGGTGACCGTTTGCGTTTAGTGAGTGAACTGAAAGAAAGCGACCATTCTCACGTACAATCTCTCATCGATTGTTGAGATAATACACTGTACATTATTCTGTATTGAATGTGTTCTTACCCACTGCAATACTGAAATTAAATGTTCAATGCCATAGAACGTCATTTTACAGTTCCCTCCTTACGTACGGCGGACGGAATCGTTTTTGCTTCTGATATTTGATATCACCGTTCAATATATTTTGCCATATTTTCTTCCGCATTGTCCAGTTATGTAGCGTTCGACCCGATTTGCCAGATTAGTTCATTCTGGCTAATTGTTTAATCGTGCTCATAATTCATTTGCTCACCTTTCCAAACTGGGCTCGTCCATATTAGGTCCAACCTAATCGTCAGGTCAGCTATTCACATACAGTGTTCCTTTTGAAGAAAAGCCCTCCAACTAAGAGGCATGCCGTATTTTCAATTAGCTCTCTCTGACAAGGTAAACCTCCCTGAGCGGGAAGCACGTCCTGGAGGTTAAAGTGGACCTGGTCCTCTCAGGATGATATCTGACGACATTCTTGGTTATTTAAATCCAACCGGTTTTCATGTCGACTGCACTGTAGGTCACTGAATTTTATGGAACCGTTGGTAAACAATCTTCACGCATTGTTCTGATTGGCTGAAACCTGACCTGCACTCGATACAGGAGTCCAAGGCATCTTCTGTTTGCCAGATGAATGTGCATGATGCAACATAGTTGTCCCTCCTTGTCAAGCACCCTTTGTACTAGTCCCACTATGCTTAGTGTGGTGGGTTGTTTTTAGCTCTGATTTGATGAGCTCAACTTTGAGCCAGCTCCGAGTGGTCACAGTGAGTGACGACCTAAGCTCAGCTGCAACGTACATCACGATTATGTGAAAACAGACTTCTGTTTCCCTCATTGTTGAAACAAGTGTGATTTAAGTGGACAAGAGCGACATGTCTTACTGTCCTAGAGCCTTAGTGATTTGTTTGTCACTAACTGGTGATATGCATCATAAAGAACATTTGACGCATGCTACACCTTCTTCCGGCAAATCGCCGGTAGGTACTGTTGATCAACACAGTGTGTTATCTCTCATTATTTTGTGATCATTGTATACTTACATCAGGCCGCAAGCTTGGTTTACTGGATAGTTATTAGATCGTGTCTTTTTATTACGCGCTCAGTCGTTTGGCCCAAAACCAAGAAGGAGAAAGAATTAGGCCACAGGAGCTCTGAATGTTTGGGGTAACACGATTATCATACACGGCCCACTAGACACAGAGCAAATCGGACGAGACGATCATATGTGACAACTGGGGCGTTAGAACAAATCACGTTACGGGGTCATCGGAAAAGAAACACGAGGAAAGACATTTCAGGTGGCGTACAGGCGTTCAACCGCATGGCTGCAATCTGATTGGTTGGGAGAAATAATACAAATCAATCCATCTGAAACTGGACCGATCGATCGATATGGTGTGCTTCGCTTTGGCTGCTTTGTTTGGAGTTGCTTCTTCTAACATTAGTGCACTCCTTACAAAAGGTTTGTAATTTCTTAGGAATCACAGAGCAGTTTTGATGAGACTTCAGTATTGACCATGAGTACATATATGTTTAAAGTAAAATTGTTTTACGCACTGTGGAGCACTCGTATGAATCAGCTCCCGTGAGTTGAAAATCCTGCTAGACGTTTACTGTTGACATGAGTGCTGTGGCACAATCACATGCCTATGATCTTGGGTGCGTCATCCTTAGGACCACACTCAAGTTCTTTCTCATGTTGTCTTTTCTGTACTGCAATTTGACACAGTAAGAACGGTTTTAAAAATATATTCATGTGGTGGCGGTTTTTATGTACATTTATGTCTGGAGGGTTGAACGTGATCGTAAGATGAGCCAAGTTATCTACAACCTTTGACGTCTGTACACCCAGGCAGGAATTTCGTAATGACAGATCATTGAGATTAACCGGTTGCACATTAGAGACCCATTTGTGGGGCTAAACGATGGGTCCAGGCAGACCATTCACAATTTGCTGGTCATCACTAACCACATGCCGTGCTTCAGTCTGTCTTCTGCCGGGTCTGCAAAGAGCGCCAATCACAACTATCCACGATCTATATCACTCAAGAGCACCCTGTCGGATGAACAGACGAAATACGAAATGTTAAAATTATCCTGACCAATCGATAACTTTGTGGAGATTTCGCGTCAGTAACCCGCTGCCTTGCGATACATGCTCGTGAGCCAAAGGCTTTGGTTGAGAACCCTAATCGTTCTTCTGTTTAGGTCTAGGCGTCCTGGCAGTATCTCAGTAAATACACAACCATGAATACTCACAATACTGTTATTTCCATACTGCATCGGCCGGGTCGCCCTATCTGCTGCTTACAGTAGCGTGGATAGGCAAAAACATGCTACTGCTGGCCCCTTCCTTACTGTCCTATCAAATTTAGTTCTCAGGCTGCTTTCGATTTCTGGTGATTACTCTGCAGGTCTCACAATGGATACAACTAATCATAGTAACACTGTGCCGGTAAGTTCCTTCTCTTACCACTCATCCTCATGCTTCCGTCGTCCTTTGCTTAGACCCAAGAAGCGAATTAATACAGATGCTTTCAACGTCCGCACGCCAAAACAGCTAGGTCAACAGGCCACAAACTTGTGACGTAGCTCCCTGGTCGGTAGGTTTGGAATCACCCACTGAGACTGAGGTTCGCAATTGCATCTCGGCTCTCAATCGTAATAAGGCTGTTGGTCCAGTTGATCTCGTGCCGACACTTTTTAAAGAAGGTGGAGAGTTATTAGTAGAGGCCCTGACACAGTTGTTTAACTTTGTTTAGACGACGGAGACCATTCCTCCGTGGTGGGGTCACTCGATAATTGTTCCCGTATTTTAGAAAAGAGCCCGGGACTCTTGTGAAAATCACAGGGGAATTAGTTTGACCCCAGTCATTTCAAAGATTCTGGCATCCATTATACTTCGTCGACTCACTGAGGTTCGTAAGGTAAACATTAGAGAAGAACAAGCAGGATTTCGTCCTGGGCGGGGATGTACAGATCACATTTTTGCCCTCCGTCAAATTCTGGTGCACCGTCAGCCAACAATCGCCGTATTCCTCGACCATAAAGGTGCATTCAATTCGGTAGATCGATCTACACTTCTAGAGTCGCTTAAACGCAGAGGTGTACTGACCAAGTATGTGAACATACTGTTGGCGCTTTATTTCCATACCTCAGCTTAGATTAGGGCTTACGACGAAGTGTCTGACAGTTTCAGCACCATGAGCGGTGTACGTCAAGGCTGTCCCGTTTCACCATTTTTGTTCAATTTCGTCATAAACGAAATAATGGAGGATTGTCTCCGGCAGTCACAAGATGCCGGTGTGGATCTCCTACCTGGTGGAAGGCTGACTGATCTTGATTATGTTGCTGACTAGGTGTTGTTTGACGACTTTCAAGCAGCACAAACAACGCTGAACGGTGTTTCGCTTACTGCTATATACTTCGGAGTGCGCTTTTCTGCCTCAAAATTCAAAGTGCTTCTGCGAGATTGCTGTGCCTACGTAGATTTAATGTTAGATAACGAAGTCATGGAGATTGTTGACCGGTTTATGTACCTAGGAAGCTGCATCAGTGGCGAGGTGTAGGGAGTGAAATAATGGCGAACATCTGTAAGGCTAGGTCGGTGTCCGGTGATTTAGGATACCTCTGGCGACAGAACGGTATCACTCTCAGTCTTAAGGGTCGCGTATATAAAGCAGCAGTGAGGGCTGTTTTACTTCACGGCAGCGAGACATAGCCGCTCAGGGTAGTGGACGTGAGCCATCTTCAGGTATTTGACCACCGATATCTGTGTTCGATCGCTGGTGTGGAGTGGCACCAATGATTAAGCAAGGAAAAAGTTAAGAGGCGGGTATTTGGTAGTGATTGTCAAACGAGTTCTTCCGTTCAGTCCTTAAATTTGGACATAATTAAATAGTTAGACTATGTACTAAGGATACCAGCTAGTCGTTTGCCACACCTAGCACTGTTTGTCGACACTACGGCCGACTGGCGCGAGGTGGACAGATGATGACCTGACGAAGAGAAACAAAGTCGTTCACGAAGGGGTTGGATAGTGTAGATCGGGTTCGTCTCCTTGGCTGGAGACGTTAAGTGAGATGGCGGATAAACGAGTCCTGTGGCGTGAATGTTGTCGTTGTTTGACGGAGTTGTCTGTTAAGTGAGTGCATCGGATGGCACGAGACAATGAAAGCCGTAAGAAAGCTGTATTGCCGATGACGCCGTACTTTCACTCAGCTTGATTTTTTGTTTGCAAGGTGTAAGCACCTTGATTTTGAATGTAGACGTAACTATTTTTAGTAGTTAGGTCCCTTCCCCTTCTTTTTTTCTCTTCATGTAGAAGGTTTTTTTCCCTTCTTCATGGTTATGTGTCAGTTAAGCATCAGTGTGAACCACTGATGTATTGCTGTCTATGATGATGATGAGTGATGAATTGTTCGATCTTGTGTTTCCCTTTGTCAACCCTCTGTAACGTTAACCCATATCCTACGGCTGCGTTGGGCTATTCCGATGGATTTCGGAATAATCACGTGTCCGACTTGTCCATCCATCACACTCGCCCCTTCTTTAATTAGTCTTCTTCGATTGTTTACCTCTGATCCATAAACCATGAGGAGCTTGATTTAAAAGCTATTCATGAAGGTCCGTTTCCGTCGGAGGAGTCTGTAATTCCCGAAGGGTAATTTATTTGCTTCGCCAAAGGTCCGAAACATTACTGTTTTAACTAACCTTCAATGTTGGCACGGATATGTGACTGTCTGCCTTTCACGATTTTCTCGACCTCACGTTACCACCTGTAGCATCCTGTCTGCACGCTCGTCCTCCGATTGGGACCTCGCTGAGTTGTCTGGACTTTTGTCCGGTCCATTTTTCGACCTTGTTTTCTTATTGGTCACAAACCCTATAAATGTAAACGAGTTTGTGACCACGTTATCCTCGGACTGAGCGACATAGTAAGGCTCTGTGTGGACGCTAATCTTCTTCCTGTGTTAGCCTTGGGTGGTTGGATTCTCTGGGAAGTTTCAAATTAATTGTTATACTCCGTTGTTCGTTGTCGTTATCTGTTTTTCCGTTGTCTGCTATGCCGTTATTCTATTAACTCTTATAGTCAACTTACGCACTGATAGACCTTAAATCCAGTTACAACAGTTTCACCGTCTTTTTAAACCTGTGTGCACACGGCATGATGTTTCTGGCCGTCAGCTTTCGTGAACGGTATTCTTTCCCGTGTCACGTAATGGATTACATGTGGACCAAATTCCGAGGTAGAAAAATCCCTGTTGACTGGGTTACGAACTCCGCCTGTTTGAGGTCCTTTGATTGTTTTGTTAACAGTTGTGTAAACAACATCTTGTGTGCAATTTTGTAGATTGCCCGAATGAATGGCAGTAAATGAAATTGCAACACCGAACCAAATTCTGTTAGCGCTATTCACTTCTTTGGTTTGGCACCGTTATAGGCTCCTATCTCACACATATTGACTGTGCTTCTGAAGTTGCGCCTTCTCGACTCTCTCAGTGGGTTTGTTTAATCACTCATGTCTGTTGAATCAAACTTGGTCTCCCCTGACATCCTAACGTTGCTGTCTGTTCCATTCGTAGGCTGGTCATCAGTACTGGTGCACTTCTTGTTCATTCGTGTGCGACCGGTTGGATGATCTGATCACTCATCAGAGCGAGTCCTGCAAACAAAAGAAGCCTCAGTTTAAATTTATCCGACTCGGGATCCAACCGAACGGTGTGTCGTCGAATCCAGTTCCTTCTGTATCCATCTCTTCACCATCTCGAAAGGTGACCCCCAAACCTGTGATCCGTAAGGCCATCGGAACTGTGTCTCAGGTGAGTGGTTTTCTACCCTCCTCTGTTTGTGCTGTACATTTAAATGTGTAATTCATGATATCTCGCCCCATTTGACCTGATTTATATTGCTCGTGAAGTTAACTTGAATATTTATGTTGTGAGTATACAATAGGACATGTCCAGCTAAATATATTCGCTGATGTCTACCAGCTCAAACAAACCCGATAATAATGTAGCCATAATGGTACTTCGAATTTCAGTTTGAAGAACGCCAACTCTGTTATGTAAGATATTTGTTAAAGCAACGTTTCATG
>JTDE01001665.1:47180-61765 GCA_014338405.1 Paragonimus skrjabini miyazakii | reverse complement strand
AGGCAACATTATGCTCTTATCGAAAAAAATGGCGAAACATTGTTTCCACGAAAGTGCGAATATGGGCGATTTTTAGGTACATCTGTTTTTTCCCACTGCAACACCACTAGTATACTTGAAGAAATCTATATATTTGTCCCGTAATACGCATTTTAATAATTCATGAAAAATTTGAAAAAGATCTTTTCGCGCCTAAATGGCCGTTTCCAACTCGTTTCGGCCTTGAAACACCATACCGGCGAACTACACAATTGCCGGTCACTCTTTGGAAGGGATAAAGGAATTAACTTCAACGATAGACTGGAGCATTTTAATGAATATGCATTGTGTTACGCCTTCTCCTGACACTCCATCACGTACGATTCATGAAACGTTATTTCTTCGGTCCACCCACTGAACAATCACGCAGTTTTAAATAATGCAGTATGTAAGCTTTCTCCAGCTGCCATATCCCATATCGTAATTGCGAACGATGTTGGATTTATAGATGATCGGTTCGTAAGTTTGAAGTCCTTTGTTTGTCGCAGCATCAACTGTTGAATTCGACGAAGTATGGTTCGACTGTTTTTATACAGTTTTTTAAATTTGATTGTGTTTTGCCTTCTGCTCTGTGCACTGAAACTTCATGACACACTTTTACTATGGCTGCACGTCTTTTGCTTTATACACTTAGCTTTATATGCTTACAAAGACTGTTTTACAAAAGCTGTATTGTTTAGTCTACCATCACCTTCATCCATGCCCGACTGTTTCAACCAGCTCCTTTCACGGTATTTGGCAGCATCTAGTAAGTTCGACTTTATGGGTATTCCATTTTGAGCACCTTCCACGCAGGTTAGTTCAAGTATCTGGTTAATTCACCTTCTAGATGTGGGAACATCCTTATCGTAGTTTTTGTCAGTCGTACCAAATAGAATTTCACCATGTTACCAGCACTTACTCAAGTTTTTGGGCTTTGAAAATTGTACTGTCCGGACATCTTGTAGTTTATCTAAGAACCCCGGTTGTACCTCTGTCTGAATGTCGTCTGTTATGGAGACATGTTTCTATGTCTGTTTACCACGGATCACTTTATTTGTGTCCTTTCGTTCCATCATAGCAATTCAGTGAGCATGTTCTGTAAACTCCTTCTTGCGGTTCATTTTCATTTGCGCTCCTAAAATGTATTGGTAAATCTGTTGTCTTTTATTTCATAACAGTTTGGATTATGCACAAAAAATTGGTGACACCAATTTCGAATTCATCCACTGTGTGCTTTCCTCGTTGCTGTATTTTTTAATTATGCGCATTATTTTCCATCCCAGTGTTAAGCGTACATGAGTACGTAACAATTTAGGCTCCCTTCATATGCATGTATTCTTATCAACTAGCACGTCTTTCGCAGGGTAGCTAACGGTAGCCAGTCTGTAATCTTCGCTAGTCACCACACAGCTTCATCACTACGCACATCCTCGTTCATCTGGCAGCCCTAACTATCAACGGTGAATCAGGTGGTGGACACATTCAGACATCTGACTAAACAATCCCAAACGTTTGTACGGAGTTTTGGCGCTAACAGATTCACTTACTTCACATGTCTATGCACTCCTACAGCTCTTTAGTAATTTGTGTCAACGTTGCAGTGACCAATGGTTGTGTGACTTCTCTGAGGATTTGGAGTGCGGCTGTGTTTTCCCGTTTGTCTGTTCTGTACGCATGCTTCTGCGTCCGCCTGCTATGAACTCTGTACCACTTCCTTCAGTCCTTCAAATAAGTGAACGCAGCGAATGTCCGCCTCTGTCCTAAAGACTCATCCTCTAGTGTTGTGAGCCTAGAACGCGGATAGCACAAGGGTTGTTTATTCATTAAATGATCACATAGATTAGGCGTTTGAACACGACCACAAACAAAACCGCTCGTTCGCATACTGTACTCATCCCGGATCGCCTCGATTGCCACAGACGCCAATGCTCATTTCCCTTACGTAGCAAGGACCATTTTGGATGCTGCAGCACTCTGATGTTTCTTCCTGCATTTTTCGATGTCAAAATATGCGCTCTGGTCCTACTGCTTAATAGCAGTCGTGTGAGTACCCGGTAAACACACCGACTCTGGCAAGGAGTGGTTGTGGCCCTGGTAATAGGTGGCAAAGAGTTGGATCCGAGTAGGCGTGCAACAACATCCAGATCCGGTCCGACTCTGGCCAGAGTCAGATCGGAGTGGGCCAGAGTTGGTTGCCAGCTGGCTATAGTGGGATCCGAGTAGGCCCATTATATAATAATAATATATATTTCTCCAAGCATTTGTGAGAAATACGTTCGGATGTGTGCGATTCTGACAGATAATTACATGCGGTACAAAGCAACAAATGGATATATAACATGACAAACATGGAATCTGTTGACAAAAGAAGACGTAATCCAAGGGAAAATAGTCAAAGTTTACAACGTTCAATTCACACATAATGAAAGAAGGTAGTTCGTCTGTTCCACGGATTCAGTCTAAAAAATGAGATATTACATTAAGTTGCCTTATACAAGGTTAGGTAAAGACGACGTTTCAAATATTTCAAGGTCACGCGGGAAAATATGTGCAAATTTATCTTCGAAGGATTTCGCCGTTATTTGACGTAAGTTCATTCGGAAAAATGTTGAAATAGTTCAGTTTTGGCGAACGAAGACGGGAAGTTCCAAAATCGGGCGAAGACTTGAGCAGATTCCAGTGCAGGACCTCGATGATTGCTCAAAAACGTCAAAAAGTTGACAATTTCGCTAATCGCTCATCTAATATAGGGTTTTGAGCTCCCAGCCATCGCGAAAACTTTTCTTGCATTACAGATGCTCGTGGGAATAAGAAAAAGAGCGCAATGCCATATGTTAAATGTGAAAATGTGAAGTAATCACATGTTATATGAAGATTAATGTAAATGTTATATTTTTTGACAGACACTTTACGCGATATCAATGCTTTTGTGTTTTTTCAATAAAGTATTCGCGAATAATTGTTATGGCATTCTGCGATAATTGGGTAACCAGCAGAAACTTCTAGTTTGATTTTCACGTGATAATCAAAACTCCGTCCAAAGTTTTGACGTCAGTTTGTTTTATAGGGTCAATGTTTAAGCTAGAACATATATTTCGTACCCAACAAACAAAACGGAGTTGGCACGGAGTTGGACCGTGTCTGGCCACCAGTCGGACCGGATCCGGCCTGCAACAGTTACCGGAGTCGGTCCGACTCCGGTTTGACCAGAGGGGCAGTCAGCCAGCGAAAAAACTTGCGATCGCTCCGTTTACTGAATTTTACGATGCTATTAGCACAACCGTTTCCTTAGTGTTCCCTGAGCGCCTAATATACCCAACTGTGATGGGAGCTACCGTCTACCCTCATAAACTGAGCAACGAATTCGTAAATCTTGGAATTATTGAAAAAACCAGTTATCAAACAATTTTTTTAATAAAAAATAAAGACTGCAGGCAGTTAACAGAAGGTCCCACGTATCAAAATGAACGGCCTGTCTTTCGTCAATATCTTCAAGTGGTTGATATTCATTACATGCCTTGATACCTGCAAAAGAAACAAGTTTTCAACACAAATTAAAAGTGGAATATCTTAGTTAATAAGCAAGATACAACAATAATGTATTTGGACAATCTTATAGAGAACTCACAGTTAATTCAGAAAATGAAAGATTCATTCATGAATGCTTCCGGAATGATGTAGGAAATTCCATTGAACTTGTGCAAATTCCACTTCCTGTAACAACAAAAATGTTTTTAGCGAATTACGTGTAATTCATGCAGTTAATTCACCGTGAAGAAGGCCGGAACAAGGAACTTGATATAATGAAAGTAATTTAACGCATTTACAAAGTTTTCACCGAAACTGTGAATGATCACAGACCGCAAGCGATACAACACAACCGAACTCACCACGCACGAAACAAGTGAAACTGCCAACGCGCGTTCAATGGAAGCAGGGATTAAAACAAAGGTGCAAAAAATTGTGGTAGTCATGAAAGCATTGGGTTCAAAATTTATGAGTATTATAATGTGTTTTAGAAATTTTTAACAGTTCGTTTGAATACCACAATGAACGTCGTTAATACCATTTATTATTCTTATTCGCCTACTGTGTGGCCAACCGTTGGCCGTATGTTGGCCAGCACCTCGGAGTTGGCCATGTGTTGCTGGGTAGCCTACAACATTTAATAATGGTTAATGAGGCGGGTTTCAATGCAGGGACACAGCACACGATATGAATGAAGGTTTCAGTGGGTTTATTCCGTATTTTCAACATCAGTTTGTTTTATAGGGTCAATGATTAATGTAGAATATGTGGGTTAGCACGCTACAGTTACTAATAGATAATTGGGAGGGTATGAGGCAGGGGAGACAACGCATGATGTGAATTAGGGTTATAATTAGATTATATTAGGTAAACGAGGGAGTATTTTTTCCCACAGTTTTTTGTGGGAGTTCTTGTATGCCAGCTAAGTTAGCCGTCAGTACTGGCTACCATTACCTTAGTCGGAGTAATTACCAAGGTGAACAGGTTATTGCGAATGGGCATACATAAAATGTGGAAAAGTATTTATGTGAGATATAAGGTAGAATATGTAGTTCATACCACGCTGCAGTTACTAATGTTAGCGGTACCTTTCTTATATTCCTGGTTATTCGCTTCCACTACGGAAGCAGTTTGAATCTTACGTAATCTAACGCCTACGAACTGCTGACACTAGTGCGTAAGTTTCGCTGACTTCTGCTCCCAGTGATCGATCTTATATTGCAACAAGGTTTCAAGCCAATTCAACAGGTTCATTTTCGTAATGAAGCGTTTACTACGAATGCCTTCAAATGATCTAACGCGGACCAATATGGAGATGGACAGCTAACGCATCGAATAACTCTTCAAATTGATCCAAAGACGAACAAACTACCATAAATATCTTCTACGTGGCCGCTGAGCACGCAGAAATTAACAGCGAAACGATAAGTACCGCGATAACAACAAAGTATTTTTATATTTGAGATAGAAATTTGATAGAGTTCAAGAAGTAACAGCAATTAGCAACCACTCCCGTTAGCGTTGAAAGCGTTTTCAAATCCAGCATTCTGTATGCGAAATCCGAATTGAGCAGAATAACCTGAGGAAAGAGAACCACCAAAATTGAGAAAACAACAGAGAAAGAAAGGAATGAAAATTTTAGGAACACAAAGACACTGAAATTTCATAACACAATAGTTTCTGAAATGGAAGAGGCTGAAATTTAAAGTCACGACACGAATTAACAAGGCTTGCAATAGATATGGCTTCCCCACATCACAAATCAAGTCTATGACAAATATCCACTTCACGTCAATGATTTCGCGTTAAAGTTGTCAACATGTGAAGTCATAACACGAATCAAAACAAAAAAAAAAAAAAAAAAGGGCTTCTCTACGTTAAAAGCTGAGGTGCACTTCTACCTGGTGGATGTACCCCCAACGGTGGCGGTAGTTTCAAGGAACTTGGCGCTTCATTTTAATACACGTATTTGGTTGTGTGGGATATTCACTGGCGTAGTTGGAGCTCTTCAGTAACTGACATTGCTGGCACATCAACACATAATTGTCATCATCCTTCTTCATTCCTGGCCAGTGTGCCCTTTGCCTCAGCAGTTCATAAGTCCGACGACATCCCGTATAAACCAACTGATGACATTCCTTTACAATTGTCTCTCTAAACCCCGTCGGTATAACAGGCACGCTTATTCCATCTAGCAGCCGGCGCATTAAAATCCCCACACAATGCAACCGCAAGTCTGACCACCACATTATGAAAGCCTTCACTTGCGGAGTCCCCTCAACTTCCGATGGCTGTTCTCTCAATAGAAGTCGATCAATCACTATTCGGATTGTCGTGTCCGTCCTCTGTGCTACCTGTAACTTCCCGAGGTCGTTCTCCAGTCCAATACTGTTGACTCCGATCACGTCCTTGTGAACTTCATCCGTGTTGCGTTCAGGAGAGCAAACCGGGAACATGGTTCTTTCTTCCAGCTACATGGCGAATTGCGAAGTCGTACTCCTGTAATCGTAACGTCCAACGAGCCAGCTTCCCTCGGGGATTCCTCGCCGATCTAATCCACTCTAACGGCTTGTGGTCAGTTTCCACATGGAAACGTCGGCCGAGCAAGTATGGCCATCATTTTTCCAATGTCCATACGATCGCCAAGCACCCTCTGTCGTTGAGTAGTTTCGTTCAGCAGGAGTTAATAATTGACTGGCATATTCCACAATACCGCCTTCCTGCTTCAGTATAGCTCCTATTCCCACATTGCTCACATTCGTCGCAACAACGAAGCCCTGTCCAGTCACTGACGGTTTCAGGGTCAGTTGTCCCTCCTTCATCAATTGTTAGATCTAGGTAAACGCTCGAGTGGCCTTTTCTGTCCAGTGAAATCGAAGCCTTTTCTTCAGAACTGCGTACAGTGGACTCGCGAGTTCATTGAAGGTTTTGATGAAGTGGCTATAGAACCCGAGAAACTGTCGCAACGTCCTCTTCGATGCTGGCACTAGAATGGCCTTGATCGTAAGCAGTTTCTCGAGAATTGGTTGGACCTCACCCTGACCGACCTAGTGACCGAGTAGTACTACGGTTCATTTCATCAGTTGGGACTTTGAACTGTTGATTCGTGGGCCGCCTTGTTCAATCTTCTGCAGCACAGCTGAAATGTGTCCGGGATGTTCGGTCATAATCGCGCTGTAGATGACGATATCGTCTCCATAGAAAACGGTATTTTTTAGTCCTTCCAGCATCTTCAATATCAGTCGTCTGAATGTGGAAGGGGAGCTTTATAATCCGAACGACATACGTTTGAAGCGGTACTGCTTTTCTTTCATTGTGAATGCCGTTTTATCTCGGTCTGGTTGCTTGATTGGAACCTGCCAATATCCAGACCGCAGGTCTAGCATTGTAAATATCTCGGCGTTCTTTAGCTTATCGAACCTCTCTGCAACGTTTGAAACTGCTACGACCTTATTGACTGTAAACTCGTTGGGTCTTCTGAAGTCAACAGAAAATCGAAAATCACAATTGGGCTTCTACACTAACAGAACGGGATAACTGAACGTCTTATCAGCATCTTCAGTGATTTCTTCCTTCAGCATGTCGTTCACTTGTTGCTCGATTTCCGGCTGCAGGCGAACCGGAGATTTTGGGCTTGATTAAGGTTTCATGTTCAACCCAGTCACAACAGCCATATGAGTCTTGATTCGCGGCAACCAACTTTCGGAATTTGCGTACCACTTCAGTCAGCAAACGATTATCACAGGCTGGTATTGCTCCATGTGCGTACGTTTCCATTTGTCCAACCTGCGGTTCGCGTGGTTTCATGAATGGAATCATACTCTACTTCAAAACGATGACAGCCTCAGAACGGTCAAGAAAATCGGCTCCCAATATAGTCTGGCTTGCGTCGGGGTGAATGAGGAAAGGTTGCTTGACTACGTGACAATAGATTCGAACACCATACTCCGCCACGCCCGTAACTTTGGATGTAGACCCACCGACTGTCCGAACGGCCTTCGCACACTACTAAACAACTTTGTCCCGCCTCGGTCTAGTCAATGAAGTCGCAGCCGCAATGTCAATCAAACAGAGGACCGTGCTACCATCGATTTCTCTCCTAGCCTGGACTGCCGTCTTACCGACCGCCCCTATTATCGGATCACCCTTCCCGAACAAAAACAATCAGCAAAGCGTTTGGTTACTTTGGACTTTTTCCCGCCGCGTGGGCAAAACTTCCGCCAGTGTTCACGTCTTCTGCATCTGTAACAGACGTCGACACCGTTTCCCTCCCCTTCATCTTCAAAGCCGCCAATTATTGAGCCAAATTTTCCACAGCGATTTGAAGGCCATTCACTTCACTTGGTTCACTCGTCTCTAATTCTCTGGCTGTCTGGGAGTTTTTTGTCAGTAGCTGTCGAACCGCATCAGTCAGCTGTTTCAGCGTCATTGGATGTGCGATGAGAGCCACACTCTGCTGACCCCGGACTGTTGGTGGCATTCCCTCCAAGAACTGGTCCGTCAGCATGCGCTGCTCTGAGTCCTGATCCATGTGTAGCAGGACTCTTTACAACGCATCCCGCAGTGACACGGCATAACCTAGAGCGCCGCCTTCTGGTCCAAGCCGGGCACCCTTGAAATGCCACATTGCCTCCTGGCAGTCGGCGGGGCTGCCAAACCCGAAGATCAACGCCTCTTTCGCGGTGACCCACTCCAGCTTCGCTGGGCTCTTTCGCGCCGCGTCCAGCACCGCGTTCGCCCTGCCTTTGAGCAGCATCCGCAGGGCCGCCAGCTTTGCCCGGTCGGTCTTGACTCTGACCGTCTCCGCTACATCCTCGAAGTGCTCCAGGAAGTTCCGGACGTACCCATCCCCGAACGGCTGCGGCCACGGGATTTTCATCCTCCAATCTTGGTCACGGCACCAGTTGTTGTCAGCCAGGAACGCAGATAGCATAAGGGTTATTTAGTTGAAAAAGCAACACATGGGTTAAAAGCTTGAACAGGGCCACAACCAAATTCACTCCTCCACGTACGGCACTGGTCCTAGAGCGTCACGGTTGCCATGGACACCAGTTCTTTTATGTGCTGGGAACTATTTCTTGCCACGTTACATTCCAGTTTTTTTGTATTTTTCCGGCAGTTCCTTCAGTGTCGAAATCTATGATCTTATCTCACCACTGAATAGTAGTGGTGTGAGAAGTATAGTGCGATCGTTGGTCCTCTCTACACTAGTACGTGCAAACAACCAGATTCTAGCGTCCCACCAAGGCAACCCATAGAAAGTTGTGATAACAGCATTAATAGTTTCCGATTTTCTACGTACGCCGTTTGTTCTCAGTAGTGCTGTTGCGACTTCATAACGTTATACACATGCTGGTTGTCAACGACTGGATTACGTTTGCACCCTACTTGAACAACATCTTTGTCGCTGGTCTACCACGGATACATTGTGCGTACTTACGATTATTGTACGACTGTTAGTCACGTCGTTGAGTCACAATCCACTTAGCTCGGTGCCTGTTTAGATTGGTCCACGCAACTCCCATAAGACACTATACATCCACGAACGAGATCAAAGTTCCCTCTGATAGACTGCAAACAACAACAGTCACTCCAGAGCCCAAATTCCTATAGTGGGGCTTGTCTGTTCGTGTTGGCAGGCGCACATCTTAACGAAGCAGTTAGGAGGCATCACGCCATTTCAAACTATTGTCATATTTCGGATGATGTGCCGGTGGATAGTAATATGATTTCACCTAGGCAACCAAACTGCAGGCGCACGATCGAATTTTTCTACGCTATCTTGACTGGGTTCTCTAGAGTTTACTTTCTGAAGCCTCCTGTGATGTGGTTTGTTCTAGCACGCTGACTGCCACATTTGACCGTTTCACTTGATTCACCTGGCGTCTGACCGTCATATACGATCGCCTCATCTGACTTACTTTGCGTCTTGTCGGCCATGTGTGGTGATTGTTTCGTGCTACATACGTATAGCCTGGGTAGTCCAATTCCAACTGGTTCCTCCAATAACCAATGTTGACGCGCCCCTTTATATTTTCTGTTTGAGGTCAGACGACTGAGCGCGCAATAAAAGGGATGATCCAATAGTTGAACAGCCTAGTTAATCTTCATTCCCGTTTTATTCTCATCTATGTTCATCCATTACAACCACTCACGGAAGTGATCAGAGGCTTGCAACTGGAACATAAAATGCTTTACCCGAGTCCAAAACGACTGCTGTTAATAACAAGTATCGATATACCACTATCACTTGTCCGGCTGAGTGGCACAAAGCAAGGATGCATCAGAGGTGGATGTGGGTACAACCACACATCACCAAATTGATGTCCATCGATATCTACTAGCTATTTTCTTCACGCCCATGCCAAACAGATCAGCGCTATCATCATTCCAGAAAGAAATTACCGACGGTAAATCATGACATTCACCATTTTCAGTGTATACCGCAAAGCGCATTTGATCAGTATCGGAGATCACGGGCATATCCTGCACTTGATATCGGGTAGGTATGCTCCAAATAGACGTAACACCTGTGCTATGTCGCCCAGTTCATGTGCGCCACCTGTCAACATTATAATATTTTTAATTCAGCCGCCTTTGTTCTATAGCCCATTATTTCTACAATGAGCATGACAGACGACACAATCGATATCACAGAAATTGTGCAAGTTCACTCAAAACCTACAAGCAGCATCTCACCAAGTTCTACCGTCAGCTTCTCGCCTCCAAATTTTTGAAGTGTTGCACAAGGTGTGTAGTGACCAGCGATCGTGTGGCTTCTGTAAGGATCCAGGTTGCAACCGTGTTTTCCCGCTTGTCTGTTCTGCACGCATGATTCTGTGTACACCTGCAATAGGAGGCCTGATGTGAACTCAGTGCCAATTTCTTCAGTCGTGCATCTAACTGCACGCAGCGAATGCTTGTCCCTTTTTTAACGACTCATCTACTATTCTATTCATCAAGATCGTTTAACCGTACTCTTTTGAATGTTGTTTAACGCGCTCAAAAATTCCACGCACTTCTCACCTGGCGCGCTTTTAAGTGCCGCCGAGTGGGCTGTGGCCCATCTCGCGCTTCTTTTCTTCTTCCTCTTGGTTGCCGCCGTTGTTCCCAGACTAGGCTAGGGCTAACTACTTATCATATTTCCAAACATTGCTGGAAATATACGGTTTGTTTCCGAACCTCACTGCCTTCTCTAGTTCGATGCCTGTTGGGACTACATTTCGATTGTTCCTAAGGAAAGGCGTATCAAATTGTTAGTGAGCGGGGGTCTAGCGCATGCTCACTCGTCCGCTACACATTTCGTCCAGTCGCTCGCTTCATGGTCAAAAGAGTCATTGCAAGTTTTCATGTAGATCAAACATCGCTCAGATATCATCGTAGCTGCCACATTCACATAGATTTTCCAGTCAGCCCATTTCGAACTGCGGTAGCACCAGACTCTAGCTTCGATCTCATTAGAGCTCGTCAGCAGTGCATATCCTTCACACGGCCGGGACTGGAACAGAAGACACACCTTCGTTAGACCGCCGGGTTTAATACTGCACAACTGACCTCACATTGGGTGAAACGTCAAACGCGGAGCCAACATTCGGTTAAAAGCCGTCAAGCAACGTTAACGATCTAAAATTGAGCACCACGTGTGTTTCCCCCAGGCAATTTTACACACCCAATGACAAAGCAGCTAACAAAATTTTTTTGTGTTTGATCATCAGGCTAATTACAACACAACAAATGCGAAAACGATAGCCAGGATGAGTCAGAAAAACGCTCAGTTGGGTTTATGGACGGCGTGTCTGTTACCACTTACGCAATCACCGTTCCAATACGTGGGCTTCATTGATTGTGGGCCAGGGGAGACTAACTGTCAGCACGAACTTCTTCTGAGCAGAGGTCAGGGTTGCGTAATCGGATACTAATGGCCTTGACAACAGTCGACAGTCAGAATCTCACCATTTTTGATCTTTTCCTTGGCGCTCGACAGGCAATCTGAAAAGCGTCCTTCTTACTGACAGAATGATTAGATTCGGTCAATTGAGCAACAATCGCGCTTAAAACCGTTCTAACCATACCGCTATTCAATCACGCGGGATGGTGTTCACACACTCCATCAGACAATTGCCTTGTAGTACGGCGAATGTATATTGCTCAGTACGAGCAAAAAATAAGTACACACAACAGCTGATTGCAAAACATGGATGTTTATCTTCAATTTGTGACATGGTAACGGGTGTTGAACTGAAACTCACGCATAATTGAGCGGCAGGGTAGGTGGTTTTGACTGACTTCCTGAGTTATCTTGAGATAACTTCAGCCATGTGATCTGTCTGAGAGGAAGATCAATAAACGCAAGTCCCTTAATCTCAGAAGCTCACTTAATTTTCGAGTCTACTGCCCCTATTTTCTTCTGAACAAAACGTCTTGGGTAACCATTCCACACCAGCACTTGTAGAAAATATAACTCAGCTTGTAGAGTGTCTGGGTGCAGATCTTTAATGCCTTACCCATCAAACGTCACATAAGGTTTCGTGTCCGATTCAGCGGAACGAAACTGTCGAAAGGAATGTACCGGCCACCCTAAGTCTGTTTTTCGCAAACCTTTTGTTTGAGTGAACCCTCTATTCTTAGCACGCCAACATCCAAAAAATTATTCGGTCATTTTTGTCTGACTGTTTGGGGAATCTAATACTGTTATGGGTTGAGTAACAAGTTGCCATAATTCTGTGCATGTTAGAATTCTCATTGTTGACGCGAAAAACATAATCAACATAGCGTTTGTAAAACATAAATTTTTCAGTGACCGCACTCAACTAGTTGATTTTTAGTTTGCTCATAAAAACGTCAGCTGGCAGGGGACATGGATGTGAGCTCACTGCCACTCCATCTCTCTATCGGTAGATTGCATTGTTGAACGAAAACTAAGCATTACTAGTAAAAAGCAGCAGTTCTCAGTTCAAATTTTGGAATTCCCACATGTTTGTTAATCCGTTCGATAAAATCGCATAATCGATTATGTCCTGTAGATGAACGTTCGTGAATAGTCAGCCGAAAATGAATGAGAACCTTCTTTGATTGTTTAGGTTCACTTCTTGAATTATTTCGAAAAAATGAAACGTGTCCAGTGTACGGGGTTTTGTTGGCTACAATCTGATCGGTTCGTACAGACAGGCAAGACAGTGGTATTATTAATTTTTTACCAATCCTTGTAATTTCGTCTTCTATCTATTTTTTCATTCTATTACTTCCTGCTTCTATTTTCCGTGGATCGCATCCTACAAACTATGTTGCTGATGAATTGGTTTTGCTACACAGATTTGGTGGCGGAACATGTGAACATGTCTGACAGATGATAGTAAAAAAGTGCGATATACTTAGTCCCACTTCGGTGGATTTCTTTTTACAGATGTGTTGAAAGTGAAAACCCAAATTGTTTTTAATGAATTCGCCGTTTATACGGAGACTAGAAATGCGTAACGGGGAAAGAGAATCTAGAAGATACAAACGGCACGTGATTATCTGAGGATTGTTTCCGACGGATTAAATAGAGGGCGAGTAAATGTTTTGTCGGCCTTTTCGCGGGAAAAAATAAGAGGACGTAAGAAATATGTAGTGGGCAATTTCTGAGAGGATCTAACCGATGAAGCCATCTGGGGTGACCGGGTTATCACTGCAGAGAGTGCAGGGTCAGATCACCGGCAAAATTTCAGAAATTACTCAGACAATTTCAAAAATGCTGTTTGTTGAGTGCTCACCCCAAACTTTCCTACTTAATGTCTGGAATTAAAAACCTTTTCGTACCCCCACAAACCTGAGAGAAAACCTGCTACGAGTATTGAATCGTTCGCTAACGATTCAAGTTCACAACGAGTTGCGTGTAATCTGATGATCCAAGAATGCCTATCTCAATATTCAACGGTAGAGAAGATATTCTATCTTCGAAACGGTTAATGAGAAGGCGCTCGTGAAAACTGGATTTAATACGGTACTAATTGAATCAGTATACATGGAAAGTAAATATCTCACCTCGAATGTGAATTGTCCTCGGAAATTGAATAAAGAATGTGCTCGTACAACAAATCTGACAACTAGGCACCGCTTAGTAATGAAGGACGATAAAACGGAATTGAGTTCACTCAAACAAATGGTAATTGGTTGGGTCGGAGAAAATGACTGTTCACGCATCGAGAAATGATAAGAATTATAAGCTACTCAAGAAAGAATATGGAAGAAGAATGTCCTATTTCGACATTTAAAAATGCACAAGGCTCTGACTGAATGAGAGTAGGGGAAACGGTTACAGTAGCCGGTGTAAGAAGGAAAATGGTCAATATTGTTTGTTCTTAAGGAAAATTAAGGAAAGATAGGGCCACCCTTCAACACTGATCAAGCATAGCACAGCAATCTCAAACAACGCAACAGACCTTAACAAAATCAACACTGGGCCCCGAAAACCAGCTGGTTTTCCAAACTCGAGGGTGCAGTAGGAACAGTAGTGATCGACCGGTTCAGTAGAATGGTCCGTACATTCTGGTTTACCCGTAGCGACCTGGTGTTACTCTGCGGACGCTTCCAGAAAACAAGGTGATCTGATGTCCCGTCTGACAGTAGTACCATCTGCAGTTCTTACTGACACCTGACGTACGTGTCCATCATTGCCAGGAAATACCTCAGTGCTCACACCATAGGACCAAACATCCCTAGAGGCCTTTTCGTGAAAAAGAACTACATCTCCTACCTGAAGATCGCACGAAGATTTCAACCACTTAAGTGTACTCTGCAACTGTGGTAGATATTCACGCCGCCATCGTTTCCAGAACACACAAGATAAGTGTTGGGCTTGTCTCCAGCCCTTTGTGTAGCGTTCACGCAATGTTACCTCATCTGTAATTAGGCCTACATTCGAGTGCGACAACAGCAAATCATTGGGTCGGAGCACTTGGGAATTATCTGGATTGTCATAAACAGATATGAGTGGCCTATCATTGACGATGCGTGAACAGTCATTTTCTCCGACCCAACCAATTACCATTTGTTTG
>JTDE01001664.1:28630-38718 GCA_014338405.1 Paragonimus skrjabini miyazakii | reverse complement strand
TTTTCAACAAAAGTGCAAATATGGGCGATTTTTCGGTACACCTGTTTTTTCCCATCACAACACCACTAGTATACTCGAATAAATCTTTATATTTGTCCCGTAATACGCATTTTAATATTTCATTAAAAATTTGAAAAATATCTTTTCGCGCCTAAATGGCCGTTTCCAACTCGTTTCGGCCTTGAAACACCATACCGGCGAACTACACAATTGCCAATCCATCTCCTGCAGATAAAAAAATTAACGACTGAAAAGAAAATAACAAACAAGTGACAAGCATGTAAAAATAAATTGAAAACAACCCCAGCATTCTTGTGTTAACATTGCCACACGCTTTCGACCACGGAATCAACAGCCATAATGTAACGTGCAACGGGGTGTAGGTACTGAGGAACAGCGTTTCTATGAAGGACGAGGATCCGACGGCAATCTGGAATGGTAACAAAAACGGACAAGCATGCGCCAGAGGCCCAGTAAGTCATGCATACAACTTACACGGTCGAAAACTCAAATGGTGCCAATCGCACGACAGCGAACTGTATTGCAATAACGGTTTTCGAAAAACCATTCCGATGGGGTGGTTTTCAATTAATGGTCAGTTAAAACAAAGACATCTGAGTTCATGGCGCAGATTTTGACGGCTTCAATGTCTGCACCAGATACCAAGCTAATAAAACGATTTTTTCCAGAAAAATAATTTCCCCGAACACGAGAGCTCAGAAACTCACTGTCTACGACTAGCGTTCATGTCGTAGAGATCCCCGAACTGCTAACGACCGGCGCATTCGTGCATCAACTCTGTCTGCATTTTACTGCCAGTCGTCCTTGTTTCTAAGACACCGTTCACCGTGTTGGTGGCGAGTATTCCGAAATGTAACTTTTTTTGTCTTCGTTTTCTAGGTCTACTTTGCTAATAACGAAAGCTTCAATCATCCCATATGTCGAGCCTGACATAAGTGCATCGGTTTTGTCGAGCCAATTCAAGTTTTTCTTGGGCTGCATACTGTCCACTTCTATTATCTATCACCCTTGAGCGTAGTGGATATGGCAGCGTCTTTCAGATGGATTAGATCTGAAAGCTAAGATGATTTGCCCTTCTCTGAATTTTCCAGTTACCTAACATTCAACGCTGTATGGACAATTCACGGTAAACAAGTTTTGCGACGTAAATAAACACGTTGGTCGTAACCAATCGATAATCCGTATTACGCTCAACCCACCAAAACTCGCACATAAGCACTTCACGGACGTTGGGCTGTAGCGTTATCACTTGATCGAACAACAGGTGACCAGGTTAGTTGTACGTACATAGATAGTCTCAAACGTTGTTAGGTACGCCACTAAGTTAAACCTCGTTAGATTCGTAAACTTATTCTGTTCTGGGTACGTGCTGTAATCCCCAAGAGTATGGTAACACTCTGTTTTTAATTATTGTCTTTCAGGTAACCGAACACCCGCTGGATATCTTAACAGAAAAACTGACTAAAGCTAGTTGGCTTGGGCCTCTATCGTCTAATCCGTTGACTGATCGATGAGATTATTGAAATCGCCAGTCCACGAAACTGTGGGCTACGCAGCGTCTGCCAAAGAAGTGGAATTGCTGGATGATCCGAAACTACTGCAGAAGACAGACTTATGCCCAAACAGTTGGGTTATTGATGATGGGGATTTACAGTGATTATTAGAATGTGGTAGCATACAGTGTGCAGCCATTTTATCTTACCACACATACCTCCTTTCGCTTCCTTCTAATTCTTCTTACTCGTGGACTAACGACGCCTCTGCAGTGAGCTGAAGAGAGGGATAAACCAGAGCCTGAGGTTAGCGGCCAGTGACTCGGAGAACGCTTGTAGTTGGTGGTTTACTTCCGAACCGTGAGAACACCCCTATGAAAACAAACAATTACAGAATGTGGATTGAATCTCCCCCGGTATCTATGCTGTGTTATTGTGCGTCTCTCCGATTGCAAACTTGGGATAATGTGTATGCAGTCACCTGTGGCTGAATCTTCAGAATATTACAGGAACCCGGAGTTCGAGAATACCGAATTATCAAAAATAGGCATCATCTGAGGGAGACTTTATCAACAAGGTGACGGTGGTCGGATTTCACCGCCAAGATACAAGACTCCGTCCCTCCAGACAGGTCGCAAAATTTCAAACGTGCCCATCACAACAGGGCTTATGGTGCAGATACTCAAGACTTTCAGTGCCCTAGAAATCTCGCACAAATTTCATTATTTTGAGGCAAGGGGCGTTCATTTCGGACACAGGGAGTGTCTATCCTGTGTTTGATGTGTTATTTCTAACTCGCCTCATTACTAACACAAAGCTAACACAACACGATAACCAAGCGTCAGTCCGCAGTAACCTAGTCCAGCTAAAGTAACTTGACAACAGCTGGTCCAACATAAAGCTAGAGTCGAACTCTGCGATTACAGCAAGCGTGCGTCTAACTTCAGAGCCTTCTTTTGACAAATACGGGGAATTGGTCATATCTAGCCATTGTTCTTTTGAATCCAGCAGAGTGTTCGAGCCCCGCGGACGGAGTTTCATCTCCTTGTCTATGGCCTATGATGCTCCCATTGTTAGGCCAAAGTGAGGCTACGGGTGAGTCTTAGCTCCAATACCGCGATGCGTTTTTCAGTTACCTCTTCATTATTACTCATTACCGAACCATCTTGCCTCCACGGCGGATCTGTTTCAGACTGACCGTTCTTAAGTGTTACGTTGCTATCAGTCCTATTAAATGCTTATCTGTCCCTCTCAGAAGCCTGTTTGACCCCCGAAAGGCTCTCGGCAGCAAAATCTAACTCATAAATCCTTCGGGTCATATCTTGCTATAAGATATGCCATATTCCGACGAGGGGTACGCAATGTTCATTCCAGAGACTGATGCGACATAGACATCTGAGACTGCAGCCAAAATAGGTCTTAACTATGAAAGGCCCATTCAAAAGAGGTTTCCCAATGCAGGTTCGAGTACTGTTGGACCGCCCACCAACGACTCAGTTTCAAGCCAAGCTACGAGAAATTTAGCGACTCAATATATGTCTCTCTAAATATCCATAAACAGGAAAGCTAATCTTTCCTTCAAACGGTAAATGGGAAGAGGTTCATAAAAACTAGATTTCATGTGGTACTAATTTAATACCTGTGTAAGAAAGGCAAACTCCTAACCTCGAGTGTGAGAACTCCTCAGAAACCGAACCAAGGATGTGCCCACACAAAAAACGGACAACTAGGCACCACTCATTAATGGGGACCGACTAGAAGCGGGATTGGGTTCAGTCAAACAAATGTTCATTGGCTGGGTCGGAGCAAAACGACTACTCGCGGATCGAGGGATGGTAGGAATTACAAGTCATTCAGAAAAGAGAGAACGAAGGCGTCTAATTTTAACATTCAGAAACTCAGGGTCCCAGACTGGATAACTGTAATGGGAGCGGTAATGGTAGTTGAAGTGAGAATATTAAATGTTAGTTCTGTTTGCCTGGGGAAGATAGCGAAGTGTATAGCTACCTTTCACCAGCAATCAAACAAAGCTCAGCAATCTTAAAAGTGATTCACCACACCTTTACAGAATCAGTAGTTTTATTCCAGACATAACCTTTGCTTTTGTGGAGACGTTTGACCGAAAGCTTCGCTGTCCACTCTTACATATGCCAGGGACACATGGCGTTCAAAGTGACGCTGGTGTTACCCTGGGTAGTCGTTGGTAGATAGTCTTGCTTCAAAATGATCGAACTTTCAAGGTTAAAGCCGTCCTCGTCTCTTCTGCTTTTCCACATGTCTTAGCGGACTGTAGTGGAGCCAGAGGCAATATACAACTGAGGTACGAGCACGAAGCAAAAAGACAATGAAAGTAACAGGAACTGACTAAGTGATTCATGAGGGTGTGTAGACTAAGAGTTTCTGTACACTGAATGAAGATACCTCCAGTTTATTTGAGCACTCCTGCTGCTTCAGTGATCCCAGCTTTCTTCATACTGACCTCGATCATTATCACCACTAAGCATGGAACTGGTGTCTCGAAGTCAGCAACAGGCCTGCGCACATGCTTTTTGGTGGGGATTTCCGGAACGCGTTCAAAACATACGCTGCCTAAAATGTTGAGTGGTTGTCAAAGTGAATTTTATGAAACATCCAGGAATGTAGATATCGCCTAACTTGTATTCCGCCGATCGTCATGAAAAGACTACTAGAAAGCTGTGCGCTGCATGAGCATGCTAAACGGACATTCCCCGTATAGGTGGGAAATTTTTCCAGGCCATTCAAGGAATCTCTGTTCGACCTTTGGTTGAGTATACCCAACTTCGCGGAATTGATTGGTCCTAAAAAGTTACAGACGCATTGCAACTTGTTTAGCGAGCTGCTACGACATTAGTATTAGGCCTTTAAAACGTTACATGAGGTTCCAGGCTAGAAATCCTCTGCCGACTTGATTATCGAATAATTTCAAAGCGACTATATTTTCACTTGTTTCTTGTGCTGTGGTTGTATTTTCCATGGAGATTCATCACTTTTCTGGACCACAGCGGTTCGAGAAGTCATGGGTAAGAGTTATGGAAGTTGAGGCTTCGACCTCTCATTAGACGAATGTTCTCTGACACACTGTTGGCCCCTTGACATTTTTCATCGTTAGCCGTTTTCGAGGTTACATCGAGGTTATTATTTAAGGCCTTGTTGGATCCATAATCTTAACTTAAGTGTTTGCTCATGTAAGTAATACCTGTTTGTTTACTGTTGAAATCTCCGCCCTTCCTTCGAGGAATTCATGATTGTAAACTTTAAGATTACGCCGATTTTTGTGGTTTCTCTCCAAAGTGTCTGCGTGACTTCGGGTGAGTACTGATCCGGCTCTTGGAAGTGGTTTCCCAACTTTGCATCAGCGTGATGTTCACGGAAGTCACAAGGTGAAGGGTAGGAGGCACACTCTGTCGAAAAATCATGGTGTTGGCCACTCAACCCCATACCGATGCTAGTATACTGCCAAACTTAAGCGGTCACATCTTTCTTGGTTCGGCGTTATCGCTTACCCTCCACTGCCTATCCGTCGTAACGTTAGGCGAATGGGCTTCCGAAGCATACAGGAGCTCCGGCCATAAGTCTACTGGATGTCACCCGGCGCGTTTAGCGTAGTGAACAAACAGTTGTGTCGTACTAGGCTGTTTATCAACAGCGCGATGTTTAGCTGTGTCTGGTTTTTCACCTTATGTCCCTGTCACAAGTTGTGTTGGTCCAGTCCCTAGGCTGAGAACTTCATTGAGGAGAAAAGGTTCTCATCAGACGTTTTGTTTTAATAGGATGGTTCTTCGCAGTAAAAGTGTTAGTATAACCACACTTAATGCGCAGCAGCCGTATATACTGGGGCCACCCAGTCATCACTTAACTACCGATTGCGGCCTTGTGATACAAACATTTCCGTCGACGGATCTGATAACAGCCTTCACGGCTTTTAATCGGGCCGTGAGTCCTACCACTGCATGTGCATATGTACTATCATGGGCGTTCGCGACATCTAATGTTATAATGATAATAATAATTGTATATTTCTCAACGCATCTGTGAGAAACACGCTCAGATAAGTGTGATCAGTACACACATGATAACGTGAAGCGCATACCGTACTCAAAATTGTTAATTGTACAATACACCAATTATGAAAATAAAGTTACAAAACGGACATAATAACAGAGGAAAATTCTAGTTTATGAAAAAGCATTTGGCTCACTTGCTTCTAAAACGTTAGTTATCAAAATTTGCAATGGTCGATAAAAAATCCTAAGTAGTTATATCAATTCTCGCTTCACAAGGTTAACGTTGGTATTATGTTAAAGGTCATGCCAGAAAAAAATTTCTGGATGGAGCAAATGAACAGTCGAAGGATTTTGCCATTATTTGATGTAGACGGTTCCGGAAAATCATGTAGAAACGTTTTTGAAGATGAAGGAAGATAGGAGGGTCCCAATTTTTGCGGTGAAATGGACGACCTTCTGGACTGGACTTCGTTATTTCCTCAAAATTGACGGATTTTCATGGACCTCGCAAATAGTTCAACCGTTACAGGATTTTGATTTTCCGGACGTTATGGATTACTGTCTCGCGTTAGAATTTATCGTGGAATCGAGAATAAAAAGCAAAATTACTTGATAAACAGGAGAACGTAAAAGGATCATGTGAAGTATGACGAATAATGATATTTTCCGACCGAACCGCCTTGCAGTACAATTGAGTCTCCTTGCGCACTGTGTACAGCAGTTTGGGTAGGTGAAAACATGACTGTACTGACTTTTCCTCACTGTCCTGTCAACTTCAGCGCTCAGGCTGCTCCTAACCCTCCATGCGGAGTGATTATTTTGCAGGTCCCACAACAGTTATAGCCAACCATATTAACGCCGCACCCGTGAGACCCAATTCATGCAATTCAGTCTCAGACCTCCCTCGTCCGCTGCTTAAGCACAGAAAGGGAGTTAATACGGGTGCATTCAACATTTGTACTCCAAAACGGGTTTGTCGACAGGCTATTCTCATACGGACGTTGGACGCGCTGAGTGTAAATGTATGCTGCATTTTAGAGTCTAGAATCCAAGAGAGTATTCAAAGTATCGAACTGGTAGAACCCAGTTTTTCTACTTGGTGCTGGAGACTGGATGCCTTCACGACGGCCGTTATGGTTGGCCTGAGATGGGCATTGTCCTCATTATGACAGCTCAGCGGGACTGATGGATCGGACTTCCATCAACAGGAGACTTCATGTCGGCCGCTTGGCAAATTCTGTTAATGCCAGATTTCAAGAAATCTCTTCATTATTTACGTCGACTGTAATAACGTCGGCGTCAAGGACTCTTTCTACTCCGTCTGACTACTATCTTTAGGTGGAAACATGGATCTGATGTGGTGGTGTTGGCCGGAGCTATGAACGTCCAGGTCGGTTGCCTTATCGCAAGTGAATCTCGTTTTGGTGATAGATTCCGGCTTGCACCACACTGCGCGGATAATGATAGGCGGCTGTTACCACTGCGAGCTGCAAACAGGTCATTTTCAGCCAGAACCATCTTTCGGCATCGCAAACGTCATTGTTATGCTTGGCGCCTCCCTCTCTCTCTGAATCAGACCTGGTATAAAATGGACTCGACAGAATGAGGTTAAAAGGCGTCATATTGTGCAAAAGGCTGGAAACGATGGAAATATGATGGCAAGGAATGCTCGCATAGTGCATGAGCCCAACGTGATACACGACATTAAACAAAACCCTAAAGGACTCTATTGTTATGCCCAACCTAGGACCTGCTTACAAAAGGACGTTGGCACCATGTTTTTCCTTGACGGGGTGGCCATAATGATGGACAAGGCATAGCATACGCGTTTACGGCAGGGGTTCAAGGTGTTTTTCGCCCAGACAATGGAGTGACTGAGTCTCTCTCTAACCGTAGATCTGCGGCCATGGTGGATAGATATACTGTTGAGGCCAAGAACGTAAATGCATTCAAGGGGAAGCCATGTCTACTAAAATGAATTTCTTCCCACTTCTTACTAGTGTGAAGTGAAATGTTTTTGCCACTCAGGACAACTACAATTTGTGGTATATTTTTCTTAACCTTCACCCCGAATCGCCAGTTGAAAACCTTACATAATAAAAAACACTGCCTGATCAATTTCTAGAGCACATCGGCGAGGCGCAAGGACGTCAACTGGCGTAAGTGTTCGTCAGGTTTTGAATGTGAAACTGAAAATGACTACATACAAGTCAGTTGAAGGTAGAATGGTTACATTCAAGACTGCAGTTTTTTTAGAGCACAGACATGGGTTCGGTTTACGCGTTGCCACATTGTCGTTAAGTGTTACAACTGAGCTATTTTCAGAACGAACACAGACAACTGATGCAAACAACGACGGACGAATAAAGCAAAAGAAAGCTCCTTCCCTGACGCACGAAAAATGTCGGCGGCGATACCCATCCTTGGAATACGCAACCAGCGTTCTCTGGCTAGCTACCGGCCAATCAGTCTTACTATCATTCCGTGCAAAATAGTGGAGAGCCTATTAAAGCGAGCCATTCTCAACTACCATCTTCTTTCTTCTACCCAGCACGACTCCCTTCCTAACCAGTCATGCATGACAATTATGCTCATATTCATGAATAGTCTGACGGAGGCAAAGACTAATCTCGGATGCTATCATTTTTAACCTTGCCAAGACTTTTGACCGTGATGCACACAACCCCTGAAACACAAACTGGAAACCCATGTTTTTCAAGAAAAGGTTCTTCGCTGGATTACCTGTTTTCTTGATAATTGGACTTTTGGGGCTAGAAATAAATCAGATCTTTGGTGTCCCTCTCTCATTTCTTCGGTAGTTCCTCAAGGGTCAGCGTTAAGTCTTCAGTTACTTCTGGAATACATCTATGACATTCCGGAAAATATTTCGGCAATTATCCGTTTCACGGGATTCGCCTTGAGGGTCGTCCAAAAGGCAAAACGGTCCTTTTGGCGCGAATCCTCGAGTTTTAAATATTTTTTGAAATTTTAAAATCGGTGTTTCAGACAAAGTACCCACAGTACATCAATTGTAGATAAGCGGCGTTAATGGCATAGTTGAAATACATCGAATATGTCCCAACAATTTGGTTTTGGTGTTGAAACATTTTCCACCATCTTCGCGAAAATAACTCGTTGTTGGGCTTAAGGTTATTGTACCACACAAGTAAGCTCACGCTTTCTCCGGCTCAACCAGTGAGATTGAGGACAATTGTAGCAAATAAAATTGGCGTGCAAATCAAGCCAGTGAAGTAGTAGGTGAAAACTGGCTGCAACATTGGACAATTTGGTAACGAAACCGCTATAAATGCAGACACTATGGCGAACACGTCGCTTTTCACGATTCTCGTTCAGTGTCGTTTACCGTTGATTTGACCGCTATTTTCCGGCAATATTTTGGGTTGGGTAGAGACCCAAAACTTTTCCAGTCATTCGACCTGTTTGAAGCCGACTTCCGTCAATTTCAGCAGGTCACCGGAACGTGCTATCGCATACGCACCACGACAACAAACGAGGGCGGGATAAGCCAACCAGTGTTCATACGCACTACGAGGGGCCAACCGCTACGTCCCGGCCTGGGTGTTTGCACAAAACCGCATGGGTAAACGGGATGCCAGTCATTTGTGAACGTCAACCGGAGCACTGAGGGATTTTACCGGGTGACCAGAGCAGACGCTACACATAATCAACCGGTGGACGTCATCGCTGCGCAAATGGAGCCCTGTCGCTGACGTCTTAGCGAAGAGGAAATTGATGAAATACTGCCATGTTTAATGCAGGGTGCAAGCTCATTCACGCTGTGCAGTTATATACGGAGTAGGTTCGACAAGAATACGTCCACTAGGGACATATGCAATTTGTGTACCAAATACATGACCCAAAGAAGCTCTCTGTCGTATCTATTAGAATTAACTATCAAACTCTCCGAATCAGGGCACGCCCGTTGCGTTCTGGATGCCGAAAACCGCGTTTCTCAATTCTTTGTTATGAAACCTGAACGGCGAACTATGTACCGGCGCTACCCCGAATATATGGGAATAGGAGCCACCTACCGAAACTGTTTGGACAGGTACTACCTGCTTGACCTTGTTGTAATTGATGCCTGCGGAATGGGACTGCCGATCTGCTTCGGATGGCTGGCGAACGAAACGACCAAAGCCACTGCCCAGTTCCTTCGCATCTTCATCCAATACGCAGGGCCAATAAACACTAAGACAATGATAATGGACGACAGAGCCGCTACCCAGGCAGCGATATCTCAGGAACTGCCACTAGTACGGCAATTATTGCGCCAAATGCACCTTTTGAAAAACGTAAACCAACGGATTAGTCTCATCGTATTCACTTCGATCATTTTAATAGCGTCCCGATCCCACCGCTCTGCAACATTTATATGGGGCTATGCACACCAGGAGTACGGAGGAATACTCCAACTCCTAGCACGAATTCCAGCGACTGGACCAGGCGTTTATCAAATACTTGCAACGGCGACTGATTCCGCGTGCCAGCAAGTGGTGTAACAGCCACTCTCCGACGTCTCCCACATTTG